>CM019222.1:22534906-22671646 GCA_009741485.1 Malurus cyaneus samueli
ACTGACCACACTGTGTATTTCTTTTTCCTCATCAGGTGTTACTTGCTCTCTTATTGTTCCATGGCATCATTATTTATTTTTATTATATATAATTTGCTATTTGCTATTTAATTTTTGCTATTTGTTAATATTTGTTGTTATTATTATTGCTATTATCATCTTCCTCATCTTCATCATCTTCACCATCATCATTTTTGTATCAACAATCCATATTTAGGTTGTTTTAAAGGATTACCTTTGACCCAAACTTTTATATCTAACTAGCAATAACAAGCTAACTAGCAATAACAGTAAAATAAAACCCACTATGTTTTAGAAAAGCTGATATCAATGAATTTTTAGATACTTTGGAAAAATTAGATCTCCTGGGAGACTGGCCAAAGGATGGAAGAAAAACAGAAATTTCAGTTCCTCAAAGAAATGTTAGTAAATATTTGAGTTGCTTAGAGGAGCTTTGAATGCAGTGCTGATAATTAACATTTATTGGTCTCTAGCAGGGGCACAGCCCTATTATAATTTCATTATTTTCTGCATTCCAGGTGTAATTTCTTTCTTTGCCTTTTAGGTACAATTGAGAATAAAGCCTACATTTACTATGAGTTTAAAGTTTCCAATGTAAGTATTTGATTCTAAATTATATTAAGTTTCACTTTTTATTTTTATCCAGTGTTTTCCAAGAGCAATTTTTTTTTCTTTCTTCTTCTTACATTCTCTTGTAAGATTCCCTGGGAAACAAAATATTTGCCAAAGCCAAAGAGGAATCATGTTTAAAATGCTGTCATTGGAGATGAAATCTGTTGCCTTTTTTGTCTCCTAGTAAATACAAATATCTAAATAACTCCTATTTCATACAATAAACTCAGCAAAAAGATGTACTGAACAAGAGAGCTCTAAAGCATAAATGGTATTTAAAACAGTAAAAAAGGAGGAGCATGGAGTGTTTGGGATTTTCGAAACAGTGGGAATTGGTAAAAAATATCTATTTTAAACTGTAAAAATATGACTGAACTACTCCAAAGAGTGAGGAAGACCCGTATCTTGTCTGAACCCTCAGAAATGACATCAGAGTTAATTTTTATTGTGTTATTTGAAGCTGAAAGTGCCTTTGCAGGGTTCATTAATGTCATGGTGGAGTCCTGAGAGTGTTTCTACCCAGTATTGATGGTAATGATTGCATAAGCAGGGCTGCAAATAGAACCATAACATATTATTGTACTATAATAATGATAATAATTACAATATATGGTAAAGGTATTCATTCCTTCACCATGATGGAAGAGCATAAAACAAGTGAGAGAATGTAGATGAACATGAGCAAAGTACGTGGATTTTTATTTTTAAAATAATAATGAATCTGAGGATCATTTGTAGATAAGACAGCCTGGCTCCAGTTGGAGTTTGAAACTCCTGTGGTCAAATCATCACTTGGCTGTGACGACATTGAATTAAAAATTAACCTGAGTGCTCCCATGGGGAGCAATAAGGAAGTTCTGCACACGTGGGACAGCCGTGGTGCAGTTCCTCTGACTGGACTCTGAATCTAAAAAGAATTAATGGAATGGGATAAGAAAAGCTATTTTTATATTAAGAGTAAGAATCTTTGGTTGGTGGAACCCAGTGAGAAACTCCACCTATCTGGGATTTCTGCCCTGCCTTTCCTGAATTCCCAAGCAAGCAATAAAAGCTGAAACTCGACGCTGAAGTTTAATTTATACATGGTAGAAAAGCTTTATTGTGATAACAGAAAGCAGGGCAATAATTAATTTGTGAGGGACAAGATATTGGCTAATTTATGCTACAACGTGAAACTATTCACAGAAAAAAAATAGTTAAATCAGGAAGATTTTTGGGCAGATTTTCAAAATAAGAGTATGACCACTCTATTATTTATTATTTTTCAGAACGTGCTAGAAGTGACCGCCACACACAGCAATTACAACGATACAAACAATCTGAAATTTGAGGTGATCAAGATATTTGGATTGCCCCAGGAAATAGTATCAGTTTCTGTGTCTCCAAACGATGCTGGGCCAGGTTATCCCCCTCAGTTCGCCTATGACCCTGTGACAAAGGTAAAGCAGTAACAGGAAAATGAGAAAAACATATTTAAAATAACACCACCTTTATTTTATGTATTGCACAGGACAGTGCTCGGTGCCAATGCTGTTCCAATGAAATACAATGGGAATTTTATTACAGAATAAAAGTACAATGGCATTCACCTCTGCTGCTTAAAAGTGCATCTAAGTTATGCTCTCAGAGCAGCAGACAGTTTAGTTCATGTATTTATTCCTGTGGGATTAACATCATTTTTTTTAGTGTCTTAATTTTTCAGATTTTATCTGTAAAAATATCAGTTTTCTGTCTTTGTAAAGGTGAGATTGTATCAATTATTACAGGCTTTTGGGGTTTTTTTTGGTGAGTTATCAATTTTTAAGTGTATTATTCTTGATGACCAGCACCTCTCCTGACTGAAGGAAAACTGGATGGGATATGACATTTAATAACTCTTTATTGTTTAATATTTATAAGGTTGCCCTCATAAGTGGACTTCAACTACAACTGGGAAAATCTTACACAATCAAATGGACACTAAAAGTGAATGTCAATCAAAGGTTTGATTGTTATCCCAATCCTGATCCAACAAAAGAGAAATGTGAAGCACTTGGCTGCACCTGGGAAGTAAGTTGTTATTTCTCTGAACTAAAGAGACAGAAAAATTTCCAGAATCAGAGATTCTTTTTGGTGGTGGCTACAGAATAAAAGCAGTCTGGGAGATCTGTCAGATTTAAATGAAATGGGAGCATTTACTGGTGGATTTTATTTACCTCAGCAGCTGACAGCCATTTAAATTCTACCAAAGTATGGCAGAAGTTGAGGAAAAATGTGAAAGATTGAAAGATGAAATGCAATAATGTTGGAGTTATGAAAAAGTAGGAGAGCATCTTCAGCTGCCCCTTCTGCCTCCCCAAAATCACTCACAGCCACTGAGGGGCATTTTAGGTCAAACTGGATCTAAGTTTGAGAGGAAATCCTTGAATTTCACAAAAATTTTGAATTGGTTGTAAATTTGTTTGCACCCACATCAAAGAGCTATTCCCAAACCTTAATCTCCTATGTGAAGCTCTTTAACCAATGGTCTTGTTTATTAATATTATTAATTATGAATAAACACTTTGGAGCAATGTTCCCTGGCAGGGTTGAACTTCAGAGGGTCCCTCCAACTGAATTACTCCATCTAAATCTGATATTTACTAAATCAAATGTTCATTTTGGCCCTTTCATTTAGGAATGAAATCTAAAATTCTGTGCTGGCTGCTTCTGAACCTGCAGCAGCTGAAGCTGTTGATGAATTGCTCTGGTTTTGCTGCACTTTTTAAAAGGATTTTTTGTAATTCTGGATTATTTGGAAATGCCAGGAGATCTCAGATGAGTAGGATGTAATTTTCCCTGGATATTCTAAGGATAATTTGTGTGAACAAAGCCAGGGGAAAGATCTTCTCTGATGTTCCTGAGTATGAAATGGGGTTTGGGCACATCCCCTTGAAGGCAGCAATGGGATTAAAAGGAGGGAGCTTTAGGAATTCCCATAAGCCAGGATTAGACCATGCCCAGGGATTGATCTGAAGATCACAGAGATGGGGGCATTAAATCCACCTTCACTGCACAAGGGTTCAGCTTCCTGACTGAACTATTTTTATCATCCCTGGGTCACCACAGAGATTATTTTATATTATTTCCCTATTCAAGATTGCATTCATTTCCCCCCCAAAACTCTACATTTGACAGAGATCTGATAAAAGCAGCGTTCCATGCTAACACCTAGCAAAAATTCCATCTGGCTCACTAACCTGGGACTCATTTCTGTTTGCACCAGGAGATACCAAACTCGAGAGCTCCTGCCTGCTACTACAGCTCCAGCAATCCCTACTCCATAGCAAATGTCAATTATTCCTCTGATGGAATCGTGGCCACCCTGGGCTTGGACAGTTCCAGGGTCAGAGCCACCAACAACCACACGGCCCCGATCAGCACCCTCCGCCTGGAGGTGATTTATCACCTCAACAACATGCTGCAGTTCAAGGTAACGCCATCCCAGAATTCCTGGCATGTTTTATTGATGGAAATTCACAGGGCTTTTTGCAGCCAAATTTATATTTCGCAGTCAGTAGTGGCCTTGTTTAAATACATTCCTTCTCAGCAATCATTGTTGCTCTTAGCCTGCATCTTTTTTTTTTTTTTTTTTCTCCCAGAATTTTGCACTCAGTTTTGCAAAGAAATTACGTGAATCAAAGGTATAATGTCAGTGTATAGGTGCCGTGTCAACCACGAGCTTTGCAAATATTTGATTAATATGCAGGTAAATTTATCTGTGAGTGTTATCATGACTCTACAGTTTATTTTTACATCCATCATTGCATTTCATCCTAGAATATGCCATACACTGTTTAACTGGAATTTATGCCATGGTTTAAAATCAGTGGTCAGACATCTAAAACTGACGCCTTCAACTTTCAGAATACAGAAAACATTTAAAAGGATCTCTAAAGCTTGAGTGAAATATGAACCAGAAAATTCTTATCACACACAGTATATACCTTTATTATAATATATATAAATACCTATATTCATATATGTTTTTAAATACCTATATTTTAAAATATAATATCACTTAATTCACATAGATAGACAAGCCATTTCTGATCCAAAACAAATCTAAGGGTTTTGATTGAAACTTTCCACCCCCAAAAAAAAAATCCTGTGAAAGAACGGGTTCAAGAATTTGAGAGGAAATACCACAGCAAGTGTTTTAAAACTGATATCCGATTCAGATTTCAAACTTGTTGAAATAAATGGATTTTTGCTTTGCAGATCTCTGATTACCAAAACCCACGGTATGAGGTTCCCGTGCCCCTGAACCTCCCCAACTCCCCCACCAGCTCCAGCCAGGAGCGGCTCTATGAAGTGGCACTGCAGATCAAACCCTTCCGGATCCAAATCCGCCGCAAGAGCACGGGCACGGTCATGTAAGCCACTGTTCCCTCATGTCATTTCATTTCTCCTGTTTTATGGCTCTTTTAAAGCCAAACGTTTCCCTGTGCACAGGGACGGTCATGTAAGCCACGTCCCCTCTCCATTCATTTCTCTGGTTTATGGCTCTGTTCAAGCCAAACCTTTTCCCTGTGTACATGGATGGCCATGTAAGTCACTGTCCCCTTATCTCATTTCATTTCTCATGGTTTTATGGCTCTTTTAAAGCCAACTTTCTCCTGTGCACAGGGATGGTCATATAAGCCACTGTCCCTTTCTCTGATTTCATTTCTCCTGTTTTATGGCTCTTTTAAAGCCAAACCTTTTCCCTGTGCACAGGGATGGTCATGTAAGCCACTGTCCCTTCATCTCATTTCATTTCTCGTGGTTTATGGCTCTTTTCAAGCCAAACCTTTCCCTATGCCCATTGGAGTGAGAAGCCCTGACAGCATCTGGGAGCTGCTCCCTGTGCACTTTCCAAGGTTCTGGGGGGCACAAGGATTTTTTACGCTTCCTAAAATATTCCAGAGGTGACCACAGCACTGATTATCCATGATTGACTACTTGGGTCAGTTTTGGGGGATGGTCAGGGAAAAAAAAATAGAGAGTAGTATCCCAACTAACCTGCAGATGGGTTTTGGTAACACAACAGATGAGTCTGGCAGGAGCTGCATTTTTTCCTTAAGTCAGAGCTCAAAACCAGAGAACAATAACATTAGCAATGGTGTATGTTACACTTTTTTATTAAAAAGATTTAATTTCTTAAAGTACTCAAAACTTAATTGCAATTTGAGTTCCTTTTTGCCAACCAGAATAATAAATCAACCTGCAATTCCAGCTCCTGGAACAATGTAATTCTCTGGCAGAGCCCATCAGGCTGCAGTTTAGGTTCTAACTGGAAAGATGCTGATTTATAATAAATGTGACCTGTGAATGCAATTTCAGTGTAATCTGCACAAAAAGTTCAGTGACCTGTAAAAAGCACTTTATTTACTCTATTCCATGTGGCTCCAGTGCTCAGCCTGGGAGGAAAATAGGATTGCAGTATCCTGAAATGCATTTTCTTACTAAATTGCTAAAATGCGATGCACCTTGATGCCTGTGTATGATTCCTCTATCTGAAAGGCACAAAGGCCTTTGTGTCCCTAAAATCTTCAATTTTTAGACACCCCCATCTCACACTCTAAGATTTCTTGATAACCACAATGCTTTTAGCCCACTTTTACTGAGGAGTGACATTTCCATAGAAAAAGAGGGGTCTAAATAAAACACATCTGTCAGAAACACCACCCTGAGGACGCCGTGTTCTTATCATCCCTTTCCTTTCTCCATTCCAGCTGGGATTCCTCCCTTCCCACCTTCACCTTCAGTGACATGTTCATCCAGATCTCCACCCGCTTGGCCTCCCAGTACATCTTCGGGCTGGGGGAAGCAGAGCACCCAACATTCCGGCACGACATGAACTGGCACACGTGGGGCATGTTCACCCGGGACCAGCCTCCCGCTGTGAGTAGGAAAAGGGCAAAAACAAAATGGGATTTTTGCCCCCATGGGTGCAGAGGTGTTCAGCAGGATTTGAAATCCACTGGCTGTTTGCTGGTACTGACAATTGGCTCTGACCACATTTTTCATCTTTTATGATTTGGGTGGTGTCCCCGTGGCAAAAGGTCTTCTGTAAATCCATAATTTGTGACCTGCGAGAATGATGTGAAGAGCTCAGGCCCCGAGTCAGGTATTGAAACATGACAAATGTCTTAGGAATAACCGCACATTCTTCCTTTTTTTCCTTCTCAGCTCATTGTTTCAAAAATTAGACAAGAGTCAGAACAATTCCTATTGTTTGTGGGTTAATTTAGTACTCACAGAGGTAAATCAGAAATCTTATCTCTGTTTATTTGTCTTGTTTCCTGCAAGATAACATTTCCAATTTTCAGAGAATGGCCAAAGAAATAGCAGCAGCTCATTATAGCCCTAATTCCAGTTCAGGCTGGAATACATTTTGAGAAAATGAGATAGAACAGAAGGTCACCAACACCTCCTGAGCACACACAGACCTGCTCCTGTTGGAAAAGCAGGGGAACTTGTGTCCTGAGGAAGCACCTTCTCATTAGTGAGATTTGAGTGCAGCAACACCTTTGCTTTCCTTCCTGCCTGAGCAGTGTGAACAAGACCCACTCAAACTGTGAAGTTCACAGTGACCTTCTGTGTTTTGTGGTTAGGAAGTGTTTAGGTGTAAAAATTTAAAGTTTATTCGCTGTGTTTGGCAATTTTCTTGTATCTTATTAAATTTATCACTAAAAGTAAATAAGCAAGCATTTGCAATGTTTCCCCAGTAAAATGTACTTTATTTTATTTGCAGTACAAGCAGAACTCCTACGGTCATCACCCATTTTACATGGCACTTGAAGAAGATGGCAATGCCCATGGAGTTCTCCTGCTTAACAGCAATGCAATGGGTATGAAACCCTTCACTTTCTGTCATAAAATGGCCATAAATGAGTTGGAAGGGACCTTAAATCCCATCCCACCCCTGCCGTGGCAGGGACACCTCCCACTGTCCCAGGCTGCCCCCAGTCCCAATGTCCAGCCTGGGCAATGCCAGGGATCCAGGGGCAGCCACAGCTGCTCTGGGAAGGGAAGAATTCCCTCTCAAGATCCCATCCATCCCTGCCCTCCTTCAGCTCAAGGCCATTCCCCCTGTCCTGTCACTGTCATTCCAGACATCTGTAAATGGTCTCTCTCCACCCACCCCAGTGTTTCATTTTCACAGTCAGTGCTGCCCCAAATCCAGGCATCCTTTCCTCACTTCCTCCCTCCCTTTCCAGATGTGACTTTCCAGCCCACCCCTGCCCTGACCTACCGCACCACCGGCGGCATTCTGGATTTCTACATGGTCCTGGGCCCGACTCCCGAGCTGGTGGTTCAGGAATACACTCAGGTACGACCCTGGCTGAGGCTGGGCTTTGTGAGGTTGGCTTTATTTCTCTTCCCCTCCTCATCACCACCATCCTTTCCCATTTTCAGCTGATTGGGCGCCCTGTCATGCCGCCCTACTGGTCCTTGGGCTTCCAGCTGTGCCGCTACGGATACACCAACGACTCGGAGATCGCCCAGCTGGTGGAGGAGATGAAGGCAGCCCAGATGCCCTTTGTACGTTGGCAGCTCTTGACATTCGAACTTTTGGCTTCATAAAACTTTGTAAACACTAAACTAGAAACCAACTAAAAAACCCTGCTGTGGTAGGGAAGAGCGGATTTTGTGCCACAGGCTCTGGGATGTGTTAAAAGCCAATTTACTTTCTTTATTGTTCACACCAAAGAATGCCAGGAAGGTGCAGTGATCAAGAAAAATAAGAAGGGACAAGAAGGAAGCAGCATCATTTAGTTGCTGTCATGTCAGCTGTGATTTGGCTCAGATTGTTGTTGGGATAGTCAGAATAGCACAGAGTTCCAACAAAATTGTTTTATAAATGGAATATTATTTCATTTTCAATATAAGAATATCAATGCTTCAGTGCAGAGCAGCTGTTTCCACTCTTTCCTTACAGATACGGAAATATACGTGCAGTTTCTGTGTACACCCATATGGACAAATCCAGTTTTTTGTCAATCACGCATCAATTCCTGCCCTCAGATTAGATGCAGCAGTGAAAGGTTTATTTTGTTTTGGACTTGCTGATAGATTGTATAATATTCTTTTAACAACTTCAGCCTGAAGTTTACACTGTGTCCAATTTTACACATCAAAAGTTCTGTATTTTACTTATTTTGGCAGATTTTTCAATATTTGGCAAAAAAAAGGAGAGAAAATCAGTTAAAATTAATCAGGTTTATTTTTTTTAAACTGCAGGATGTCCAATATTCAGATATTGACTACATGATAAGGCAAATAGACTTCACCCTCAGCCCACACTTTGCTGGATTACCGGCTCTGATCAACAAAATCAAGGCAGAAGGAATGAGATTTATCATCATCCTGGTCAGTTTGGGATATTTCTCTCATATTTCACTATAACTTTGCAAAACTGAGGATATATTCCACCTGAGTTTTGAGCATAAGGGTAAAAGTGTTTTGAATTGCAGGATCCAGCCATTTCTGCAAATGAAACCAATTATGCTCCCTACACCAGAGGCTTGGAGAAGGATATCTACATCAAATGGCCTGGTACCAATGACATTTTATTTTCCAAGGTACTGTCCAGGCAAGAATATTTAAACCTGTGTGTTGGTTGGTGCTCAGTTTGTATACAGAATCATTTTGATTGTTTGAAATATGCTTTGTCCTCTTAGGTCTGGGCATTCCTCCCCAATGTCGAAATCGATGAGTCGCTGCCTCATGAAACACAAGTGGAGGTAAATATTGACATGGTTTGGATCTGGACTCAAATATAGATGTTAATTAACAAAAATAGCAGCAAACTTGTTGATTAATCTCATGGGAGGAACAAGTTGCAGAAACTGGTTAAGCCTTCCTAAGAGCCAAAAACATTAATGAACAAGGAATGATTTTTGTCCTTTGTTTGTTTGTTTTAATTCCAAAATTTTAGCTATGGGATGCCTTCAATCCCCTTACCTGTCTTTGTTTTCCTTCTGTTTTTCCAGCTCTTTGCAGCACATTCTGCCTTCCCAGACTTCTTCCGCAATTCCACGGTGGAGTGGTGGAAGAGGGAAATCCTGGAGGTCTACAACAACCCCAACGCCTCCCTGAGCCTCAAGTTCGATGGCCTGTGGATTGTAAGTGCAGAAATTAATCTGATTTCTGGGTTGGTTTTCTCTGCCTGACCCTGGTGGAGAGGGCCACAATTCCCAATTTTGTGTCTGCACTGCTCAATTTCTGGTGCTAAATTTCCATTAAGGAAATGTTGGATTTGATGATTTTTGGAGGCTCTTCCCGTGAAACAAAGAATTGCTGAATCACAGAAGAGTTTAGGTTGGAAGAGATCTTAAAATTACCATCCCACCCCTGCCATGGGGACACCTCCCACTGTCCCAGGCTGCTCCAGCCCCAATGTCCAGCCTGGCCTTGGGCACTCAAAGGGATCCAGGGGCAGCCACAGCTGCTCTGGGCACCCTGTGCCAGGGCCTGTCCACCCTACAGGGAACAATTCCTGCCCAAAATCCCATCTCATTTTGCCCTCCTTCAGCTCAAGGCCATTCCCCCTTTTCCTGTCACTCCATTCCCCCACAGAAAATCTCTCTTGCCTTGTGTCACTCCCTTTATGCAACACAGAATGTCCAACTGAGACTGCAGCAATCCTGCAGCACCTCCCTGTGTGAAATTCAGAATTTAGGGCCACAGCAAGATCAGTGGGGTTTTGCTCTGTGTTTGTAGGACATGAATGAACCAGCAGTTTTTGTGAATGGTGCTGTGGATGGCTGCAGGAACGACCTCCTAAATAACCCACCCTACATGCCTCGTAAGTCTGAGCCCCCCCTTAAAACACTTTTAGGTTTTTCTGGTTACCACATCAATTCTTATCAGGTATATGGGGTGTAAAAGCTTAAATAAAGCTGGGTTTACAAAGCCACAGCTCCTCACTGAACATGGCCCTTTATTTCTGACATTATGGGCACACTCCAAGCCCAGATTTTCCAGCAGGAGCTGTGCAGCTCTTTGTAAAAATGAAGTTATTTCCAGCTCCTTGCTGCATATGGATTTTGATCCCTATTTTGTGTCTAAGTGCTTTGCTTGAGGCACGGCAGAGAATTGAGCTCTGTTTTGCAGTTTTCTCAGATGAATAATGCAATTAATTAAAAATTTAGAAAATATCCGTGCGTCTGCTCTCATTAGCATTTATGTGAGCAGTCAAACGCTCGAAATGCTTCGCTTTCTTAGCTTGGCTTTCCTGAAGTACTGGTGTAAAGCAGTACTAATTAGGAATTATTTATTAATGGTTTATTAGCATGCTCTTGCTGCTTACTGTTGTGTTCAGGTTTCATGAGTGGTTTCTCAGGAATTTCCAGGAAATTAATATTCAGACACAGACTATTTTTCTGTTTATATGGATGGTATTACATCTTTTGTTTCCAAAAGATTTGAAATATTTTCTGATGTACTCTGATTATTCTGTGAGCCTGTGTGGTAAGAGCATTTGTAACTGAGCTATTGAAACATTTACAGACCCAGATACTTACAGGGAATATTGGAAATATTCTGGTTTGGAAATGCTATTTTTGTAATTATAAATAAATGACGGTGTACATGCAAATTATGAAAATTAATATGAAAAGTAAGGAAACATAACTCAAATTATTAATACATGCTTATTGCTAATAACAAATACATTTCTTCCCTTTCCACAAGATTTGGGATCCAGGCATTTAGGATTGTCCTACAAAAGCCTTTGCCTGGAAGCTCAACAATACCTTGCAGACGGGACCCCAGTCAGGCACTTTGATGTCCACAATATTTATGGATGGTCCCAAACCAAACCCACCCTGGAGTAAGTGCTTTGCATGCTCTGTGTGATATCAAAATGTGTTCTAAATGAATATTCCATGCAAACCCAGTGGAATGGAGAAAAATTTGATAGGAAAAGGAACATTGCCATCGTTTCTGTGTTTAAAGGATGAACTGAAATATTTCTCCTTCTTTTGCAAGGCACTGCAACAGAAATCACTACAATAAATTTCACAGCTTACACAGATAGTCTCACACTGGAAATTTATAGAAAATGTTATCTACAAAATATATATATTCATATAATTCAGTCTCAAATTTATTCTTTGGCAGTAACTGGAGGGGTACTTGTGAAACTGAAGAAATGTAATAATTTATTTTGATACTAAACCATCCAAACAGAAAGATTATTTGTACACTAAACTCAGAAAAGCTTGTAACTGAAAAGTGAGCATCAATATTTTATGTAACCTGGTGTCATTTGAGCTCTCCATCCGTCAGACACAGAAGCTCTGGGACTTTGCTCTGATGTTGTTCTTTTGTGATGAGGTTTTTGCATAGCCAGAGCCCTTATTTGTGAATACGGGAGCTGTAAATTCAGCCTTTGTGACCTGAAAATTGTTTTTCATAGGTAGAGCCATAGAGCTGTAGGGCTGAGCCTCCGGTCACAGAACATTCATGTCCTGCTCATCCCTGAGCAGTTCTACACTTGACATTCCCTGTCTTCACTTTTTCCATTTTAGCTGCCACTTCCAAAGCATTATTGACACAGGGAAAGCAAACAGAGAATGAAAATGTGGGATGGCATCTTACAAAGGAATGAAGGATCTCAGAAAACTTACTGTTTGTCTTGGAGGAAATAATTGTGGCCCATTAGTCTGGCTTAATTGCTATGGTAATTAAAGTGACTTGTGTATCTGCTGTAATTATGGTGTCACTAAAGCTGCAAATCCTACAGAAAAACAAGCAAACAGTGCCTTATTGAAGCAGCAGTTTGGGCAATTATGCAGCTCTTATTGGAGATTTAATCAGGAAGTTTTTCTGCCTAATATTCACATTGACATCACATCACCTTGGTGTTTCTGAAATGGCCACAAATCCCTTTTTAAAAAAAATTCCAATACCTTTTAGTCAACTAAAGTTATACTGGGAGGTCCAACATTCCTGCTCCTTCTGTTTTCACTCTTGTGAGCCTTTTGGTTTGGTTTTTGCCAAATGATTTTCAACTGTTGCTTCAAGTTTTTTTGGATTTTATTAAAGGAATGACATGCTCTGGAACACTTCATGGAGCCCTTAGAAAATGGGCTCAGAAAAGTTTTGCTACATTCCTATTTCCCCACGCAGCAGTGAGTCTGAGCTGGAAAACTGTATTTTAATGCTTCTTTTAAAGTCTTGTTTGCAGCTGCAGGTTGGCCAACACTGCTGAGGTTGTGTGGGTAATACTGAATTGCCATAAAAAACACAAATGGCTTGGATGTATATAATGCAGCCCTTCATTATGATCATATAACCCATATATTGCTTTTCAGAGGCTCTCATGCAATAAATTCTCACGGGATATTTCTATTTCCTCTTTAACTTGTTTCTCTGTGTATTTTCTCCCCAGGGCTTTGCAGAGTGTCACGCAGGAGCGTGGCATCGTCATCACCCGCTCCACCTACCCCAGCAGCGGGAGATGGTCGGGCCACTGGCTGGGGGACAACACTGCAGCCTGGGATCAGCTGCCCAAATCCATCGTGGGTATGTGGCACAAGGGTTTGCATTCCTGGGATCCCCAGTCAGGGAATGGATTGTCTTGGGAGGGACCTGAAAGCTCATCCTGTTCCACCCCACACACCAGGCTGCTCCAACCCGGCTTTACTTTTCCTTCACCTCCTCGCTTTTGTTGTTCCCATGATTTCAGCTGAAAAAGCTGCTTCAGCAACCACAATTTGTGGTCAGTTCCTTTTTTAGTTTTCCTTTCTTCTGTACCACAAGCTTGTAACCCTTTAAATTCCCTTAGGACCAGACCCCTCCATGCTCTGTGTCCTGCCATTCCTTTTTTTCTTTGCTCCTGGCCACCCACACCCCATCCCTTTTAGCAGCAGCAAACCATGTCCCATCAGAGAAATTGTGGGGCTTGTATTCGGATTTTTCTCCTCTCCTTCAGCTGTGTAACAAATATTAATAATGTAATATTATAGTCTGTGTGACCATAATGTAAAACACCCCAGCCTGTGACACTGATTTATTTCTCTTTTCAGGCATGCTGGAGTTCAGCCTCTTTGGAATATCTTATGTAAGCTCACGAGTTATTAACTTGTATTTAATTACCCTGATGCTGTACATGATAATGCAATTTCCCATTTGGATTATTTTAAAAATTTCAGACGGGAGCTGATATCTGTGGCTTCTTCCAAGACTCTGAGTACGAGCTGTGCCTTCGCTGGATGCAGCTGGGTGCTTTTTACCCATTTTCGAGGAATCACAATGGGAAAGGAACGAGGGTGAGTGGCAATATTTTAACAGTTGGTTACCAACAGAACAAGGTACAGATTGGCCTGGCTCAAAAAAAAACCCCACATCTCAATTAAAGTAGAGAAAGAAAGAACATTATTGGCTCTTATCAAATAAATATTGTCATTATTTCTATGCTGGCTCTGCTGTAAGCCTGCCCCTCACCTGGGAGGTTTTATGCCCCCAGAGGGGCAGCTCAGGGATCTGGACACTCGTTCCAACTTTGCTTTCACCAAATCAAACTCTGCATATTTTCCCCTCTGCCCCATTTGGGTTTCAATGTGCTCCAGCAGGGCTCAAATGGAGCTTTCATGGCAAACTCACTCCAAGGAGCACAAGTGACCTGGCTGCTCTCAGCCCTAATTGCCCATAATTATACAACAAATGAGAGAATGGGGCCGGGGAATGAGATCCTGGAGTGAGACTCAGGAATTCCTGTGCTTTGCACATTTGCCACCATCAGATATTGTATTTCTGTTAAAAGGGAAATAATTGCCTAAATGTAGGCTGAGGACTGGAGAAAGCTGTAAAACAAGATAACTGGGAAAATAGAAAAAAGGAGAAACAGCACTTGTGCTGCAGGGAAAGCTTCAGGTGCAGCAGAGTGGAGCTGTTCAGATGGCAAATATCTGATGGATGAAAGGCTCCTTTTCAAAGCCGGGGGCTTTATCTCGCAGCACACACCTTCCCCAGCCTCTGAACGCCTTCAAAATGCACAATCAGGGTTATCAGAGCCCTTCCAGTCTCACCCCATTTGCCAGGGTATTGTTCCATCCATTTAATGGAGATGGGGAGCTCTCCTGACATCGGGCACGAGTGCCTCGGACTGTTGCTGCCAGTCTGGGCCGAGAGGGACGGATGATGTATGATGGGTGATGGGTGATGTGCACTGGGACGTGTCACGCCTTGGGGACACTTTGCATTGAACATTTTTTGCAGGATTCCCCTGGGTTTTTTATCCACTTTTCCCTTTCTACTCCCCCTCTTGGGCTGACAGTGATAACCACTGCTGTCATTTGTCCTGAGCTGAAGAACAAATCCAAGAAGATGCTCTGCTTCCGAGGAGAAATTTCTTTGGTTTTGTCTTGCTGCGTTGAATTTTTTTTTAGCTTTTCCAGGCAGCCCAATACAGCTTCTCTAACAACACTCCCTTCTCCTTCAGAGGCAAGATCCTGTTGCCTGGGATGCCAATTTTACAGCGATTTCCAGGGATGTGCTGAAAATAAGATACACCCTGTTACCTTTCCTCTACACCCTCATGCACGACGCCCACGCCCAGGGCAGCACCGTGGTCCGCCCCCTTCTCCATGAGTAAGTGTGATTCCCACTGCTCTCCTTACCAGGAATTCCCAAAAACTTCTCTACTTGAGACCCCCCCAAACAACAGGATTTTCTCTGTGTTACAGCATTTTTCCTTTCAATTAAAAAAAATGAGTCTTGACTGGGAAGAAATGAGTTTTTCCCAATGTGGTGATTTGATTTTTTTCAAAGCAGGTGTGTAAGAAAATACTGGCTCAAATTAAAAAGTTTGACCCATTTTGTCCCAGATCTTATTACTGTAAATAATAAGCATAAGACCTTCAGAGTTTTGTTGTCTCAACATCCAGAAAAGCAAAAGCAAAGAAATGGGAAAACCCTAAAGCTAAGCATGAACTTGCATTTCTCCAGTGAGTTTCACATCAGGATCTTTGTGTGTTCCTGCCAACCATTAATTGATCTATTAATAATTAACAGCAATAACGAGGAAATAGGTACTAGAAAGAGAAGGTTCAATGCCTGACAGAAGTGTCTTCAAGGAGGAACATTTTGGGAAAGTTCAGCTCTCGCTGTCTCCCCCTGACAGGTTTGTGGAGGACAGAAACACGTGGGACATCGATCAGCAGTTCCTCTGGGGTCCTGCCCTGCTCATCAGCCCCGTGATGAAACCGGTGGGGCTTTCATTTATTATTAAAATTATTGTTAAATTTATTATTAAAATCTGTTTAATTAAGCCTCACCTTTTGATGTAAGGTGCCTAAAATTTGTGTGTTTTGTTGCAGGGTGAAAGAATGGTGAACGCTTATTTCCCCAACGCCCGCTGGTATGATTACCACACAGTAAGTCATCCTAAAAATTATGTTAGAACTTATATTTTATGTAATTTCACAGTACTGAGGGTGGCAGGGAGGTGGGAACATTCTCCTGCCTAATTTACATTTAACATAAGTTCTTAGAAATATAAAATCTGCTTACAAAAAAAAGAATAAAAATCCTCAATTCCTTTATATTACTGTAACATGACCAGAGTTACAGTAAATTAAAAGGTGAAATAATACCTTTAATTTAGATTTCCTTTCACTTTTTGTAGTCTCAAATGACACAGGTTTTTGTAATGGAATGAATGTTCTAACAGAGAAAGGAAAACCAGGTTTAGCTGCTTAATTTTTCCCAGAAAATAATAAAAGATTTGGTGATGGGAAGAGCAGGATCAAAACTCCTTTAATAAATCACAGGTTTGCGTTTCACCTGCTTGGCCCCTTGGGCTCAGCTGCCATCACCCACAGTCAGGCCAGGCTTTTACAGAACCAAAATTCCAGGGTTTCTCTGGTTCACAACTACTCCTGCAGGAACAACTCCTAATTAAACTGTCTAGAAAAATATTATCATTTCATTCCGAAGAAAAACCTGTGAAAATTCTTTTTCTTTTTGTGTACAGGAGGTGGATACTAGATTCAGGGGACAATTCCAGACGTTACAGGCTCCTGTAGAGCGCATCAATCTGCACATCCGAGGAGGATACATCCTGCCCTGGCAACAACCTGCTAACACAACTGTTTACAGGTAGGATTTGCTGAAAATGGTACATTTAATTATTTAATTTGGGTGTTTTTTATTTTGGTTTTGGATTTTTATTTGGGGGGGAGATTTTGTGTTTCTTGGGCTGGGTTGTGGGATTTTTTAATTGGGGTTTTTTTTTTTTTTTTAGTCTTGTTGCTTTTATTTGGTTTGAGTTTGGTCTTTTCATTTTTAGTTTTTGTGAGTTTTTTAGTTGGTTTTTGTTTGTTGTTTTGTGGTTTTTAGGGGTTTTTTTGGGCGGGTTTTATTTTGGTTGGAGTTTTCTTGGGCTGTTTTGTTTTTGGGTTGTGGGTTTCTGTTGCATTGTTTTGCGTGATCTTTTTAAGTACCTCCTTCGTGCAATGTCTTTATCTTCTTCCTCTTGCACTGCTGTCGTCACCGCCGATTTACGGTACTAGTTCGTTGTTTGTTTTGGGTGTGGTTTTTTGGTTGTTTGGTTGAGTTTTTAGGGATTTTTTTTGTTGGTTTTTTTTTTTTTTTTTTTGTTGTTTTGTTGAGCTTTTTTGCTTGTTTAGTTTGAGTCTTTTTGTTGTGTTTTTCCCTCATGTTCTCCTTTAATAACGTGTGAAAAGGGCTATGGGAGGTCAGTTGGGGGATACACAACATTTCTGCAAAAAAAACACCATTTGGGAAATATGGAATGCGCTGAGCTGAGAAAATTGAGGGAAAATTGTGTTTTGCACAGCCGGAAAAACCCAATGGGACTGACAGTGGCACTGGATGATGATCTGTTTGCTCAAGGACACCTCTACTGGGATGATGGGGTTCGCATCGGTACGTCCGGGGCTTCTTCCCTCCCTAAAAACCTTTTTTTTTTGCTGTGGGAGTGGTTGGATTGTGCATCAGGCTGTCCAGAGAGGCTCCATCGTAAGGGATATTCAAACCCAAATTCAAGCAAAAACAAAACCAAAAAACCCCAAGGATGTGAATTAGGAGAGATGAAAGAATCAGTGGAGTGTCTGAAAGGATGGGCTCAGGCCAAAGCCATCCCATTTCAGGGGATAAATCTGAACCTGTTCAGAGGCAAAACTGAACTGGACGTGCAGATGAGCGTTACAGACCACGATTCTCCCTGATTTAAAGCTCACAAAGCTGGGATTTATAGAATTCATAGGTTGTCAAAATGAAATTGTGCCTTGGGCCGGTAACAAAGATTGGTCCCCAAACCTATGGGAACCATAAGCAGAGATCATGAGAGAGCTTTCAGTCATTTCCTCAGCTCTGCTGAATTTGAATTGTCTGAATTGTTGGAATTGTCTCAGGAGATGCTGCGGTGCCATTTGTCCTCCCCACCCAGTGTTAGCCCTGTAATATTGGTAATTTCTGACCCGAATTTTCATGAGGAATGCAGGAAATGTGCTGGGCACAGGGATTTGGGGGTGTAACTGGAGGGGCTCCACACCCCCCAATGCCCAGGATCCACCCCTGATCTCCCCAGTGCTGTTGCTTTGTCTGCTTTGATATCTTACCTCTAAAATGTTCTCCTTTAAACATTAAACACACTGGAAATATTTTATGTCTAATAGCATTTATCTTCTGGTAATGCACAACTTCTCTTTATTTACATATAAATACAAACCTCACATTGGGAAGTTGTCAGTGGACACAGTAATTGAGCTGAAACGTTGAAATGTGTTCAAGAAGGTGCATAGAAAAGACATTTTATTCCTTTTAATTTCTCTTATTCTCCCTTTATTGCAGATGCATACGAAGATGGTGTTTACCTGCTCACATCATTTACCGCTAATCAGGTGAGTCACATCAGCTCATATTTATTTAAGAGCCACTTTAGGTGGTTTTTATAATATTTTTTACTATGGGTATTTTAATTTGGATCTTCCTAATGTCTCCATATCCCAACTTCACAATAAACTGTGCTCACAGTTGATTAGACTGCAAGAAATGTGATTAAACTGTGTTAAAAATGAATTTAGGAGTGATTCTGAAGTGTATTGTTAAGGGCAATTGTCAGATTTCACTTCTTCTCATCACCAGTGGAGTAACTGGAAATAAATTAAGACTCTAATTATAGGGACTTTTGATTTCTAAGAAAAGCTCTTTCTATTGCAGGAGAAAACACTTTCCTATTTCATTATTTTCCAGTATAAATTTATACATTTTCCAGTGCCACAATGTCTTCTAATTTTAGCCACACTGTTCTTTCTTCTCATTTAGTTGTGCCTCTGTCAAATAAAAGGGTGTTAATTGCTAAGGAAGAGAGTTTGTTTTGCTAACACTCAATATTTGCAGTTGTAAGGAGATTGTAAAATAAATGCACCTTTCCCTGCTCTCACAAAAACTCAGTCAGGAAAAGCCTAATTAAAGAGGTTTTAATCAGCCAACAATGAAAAATCCTCACCCTCTGAGTGCCAAATTCTGGAATTGTGTCACAGCACGTTTGTGTGGGATCTGGGTACATCCTAAAAAATCCTTGATCTACTACAAATCAGCAATGAGAGGGCAAAGAGAAGGGGATGGGGAGGCAGGAGCGGTTCTGGGAGGGCAAAAAGCAGGAGCAGCAGGATCTGGAGCAGCTCCCAGGGAACAGGAGGGTGAGACAGGGGCAGGGAAGGAGGGGTTTGTCCTGCAGCACTCACTGCACGCTCAGGGTGGAGAAATTCTCTGCTTCCCTCCCCACATCCATCAGCAGAGAGGCAATAAAGAGCAGAGCACAGGGTCTGGCCAGGTAACAACGGGAAGGAAAGCTTTCAGTGTTTGAAAAGTGAATAAAAACACACAGGTGTTGGAAAACAAAAATAGAAAAAAATCCTGGAGTGAGGAAAGCAAATGAGAAGCTGAGGTGGATTTTATAGAATTATAGAATGGTTTGGGTTGGGAAGGACATGAAAAATCATCTAATTCCACCCCTCTGGGATGGGCAGGGACAGCTCTCACTATCCCAGGCTGCTCCAGCCCCAATGTCCACCCTGGACACTCCCAGGGATCCAGGGGCAGCCACAGCTGCTCTGGACCTGCACCACTCCAATCCCAAACCCTGATGTTTGGTTTTCCCTCATTCTTTCAGACCGTTCTGGATATCAGAGTTGAGCACCAGAATTACACCGACCCAAACAATCTGATGTTCACTGAGATCAAAGTGCTGGGGGTGCCCACCAGGGCCACGCAGGTGACGGTGTCACAGAACGGGGTCACCATCCCATCAACCCACACTGTCAACTACAACACCGACAACAAGGTGAGACACTGCCTACAGGCTGAAAAAAAGGGTTCACACTTCTCCTTGTGCTCTGAAACCTGTGGTGTAATACCACATTTAAAATATTTCTATATTCAGAACATTTAAAATATTTCCGCATCTATCATATCTAAAATATTTCTCTATTTAGCATATCTAAAATACTTGTACATTTTAAATATTTCAAATTATTTCTATACTTATCACATTTAAAATGTTTCTATATTAAGCACATTTAAAATGTCTATATTTAACATCTTTAAAATGTTTCTATAGTTAATTTTAAGTTTGGTAAGTATAGAAGTGTTTTATCTACTTATCATATTTAAAACATTTCTATACTTAGCATATCTAAAATATTTCTACATTAAAAACATTTCTATACTTCCCTGGAGCACAGAAAACCCCACGGATCTTCAGGGCAGAGTCACCAAATGTGCATTTTGTGTGTTTTATTCACAGGTCCTGAAAATCTCCGGGCTCCAGCTGCAGCTGGGCCAGAGCTACAGCCTGAGGTGGAGCTGAAACCTGAGAGAACATCGATAAACCACGGCATTTGCTCCTATTTTGAAAACAATTTTTCCATTTTCAAAGTGCCTTTTTGTCAACTTGGAATATTTTTTACCTTAAAACCACACTGGTGCAGTCAGTTCTGGGTGTTTTGTGCAAGAAGCAGTCACTTGCCAGCAGTTGCACTTTAGGATCATTTCCCCTTTCAAAGCTGAGAACTGAAGGGAAAACTCTGTTTTCTCTGAGCAGAATTCCTGTCCGACTTCACATCTGATAAATTCTGTAAAAAGGATGCAGTTGATGTTACCTGAATGGAACTGGAACCATAATTTTGCCTGTATTTAACTTCCATCTCACTTTTAATTATACCCCTGAAAGTCACTAATAGGGACAAGAATTTGAGGCCAGGTAAAGACAAAGTAAATATTTTTAAATGACTGATTTCATATGAAACAATGTTTCAAGTTGTTGATCTGTAAAATACCAAGATACTTGCAAAAGTAATGTGAAGTTGGAGGGTTTTGTATGACTTCAGCCAGATATTTGTGTTTCCTGTGTTTTAACCTGAAGTTGTAAAATAAAACCTAAAGTTTCAAGGTTAATTAATAAGTGTTGGTCTCTGTGTGTTTATTTCCTTGAGGGAAATGTTGGTTTTATGTTTTTAATTCCCAATATGAATACATTGCAATGTGAGTCTTGGAATTATGATTACTTGCAACTGAAATGCTAAAAGTTAATCCAATGCAATGCACTCCAAATTACCTAATGTGGGAAGCTGAAGTGTTTAAATACCCATTTGGAATGTGCTGTATATATATCTATAATTCATAAGTGCATGGTTAAGTGTGCACACTTACATACTGCGTGTATTACTTACAGTATTAAAATTTTAAATTTTATTATGCAAAATGAGGGGGTTTTCCCCTTATTGTATGGCTGCTCTCACATTCAGAGTCGTTTCAGTTGAATGTTTAATGCATATGAGGCTTTATGCACATTATAATAATTATGGAATAAGCGATTCAGAAATGCTCCCTGACCAGAGGGTCCCTTTTAGTAATCTCAGGAGACCTTTCAGGCACATTCTGAGCCCCATTTCCTCCCTCTGATATAAACCCTACATTTGGGGTCAGGCCAGAAAGCAGCTGATACTGAAATATTCCAGCTCTTTTTAAAAATGGATAAAATTTACATTGAGTACCCAGTGCAGGAAAGGCAAATAAAAGTGACATTTAAGCAGGACAGCCAAAAATTACCCGTTAAAAACATTCTTTGCCATTAACTGAGTCTTGAAAGGACCACAGGGATGGAGGAAAGCAAAGGATCTGAGCCAGAGGAGGCCCTCCAGATCTGTGCTTTTCTCTGCCAGCATGGAAAGAGCTGGGAGCATCTTCTGTGAAAAAGAAAATATTCAACATTTTTGTGGATCTTTCCAGGCTCAGCTATTCCATCTCTGCATTAAAACAGGAAAGATTTCCATGACATCTGCAAGTCACAATCCTAAGTGGATCTCATCCACTCTGCCCCTCTGCCCTTTATAACCAGAACCATTTCAGAGTTCAAACTGAGATTTCCCATCCTTTGGAGAGCCTCATCCCTTCCCACAGATCTTTCCAAGCAACAAAAACAAAGTTTGCCTGACTTTGAGAACTTCCCCGGAGCACAAAAGCCTGTTCCAAGGGTTTTAATTGCAGCTCAGCCCCTATTTAGGTTACAAAGTCCTATATTTAACTTGAATGGGATCATTTCTTTTCTTGTGTTTAACCTTTGATCAGCTGTCTACCTTTGAACTCTGGATGCCGACCCCCTCCCTGTTATCCTCGTCCCACTTCTCCTCTTGCGTAACAGCACCTCAGAAATCAAAATCAAATCCTCCCTTTGCTGAAATAACTTTTATTTTCTCTTCACAGGGATGGCTTCGCTTTGTTCTCTCTGTTTTTAACGCAACCACCACAGAGATCTGGAATACAACAACCAAGATGTTTGTAGAGTTTTAAATAAAATTCATCACTGGGGCACTGTGTGGTTACACAAACAATATTAATTAAAGAAAACACAGCATAAATACAACATGAACATGCTAAAAATCTTTAAAAATTATTATTATTTTTAATATCAGCAGTATATAACTTAGTTCTAAACTATTAATTACCTCGTTTCAAGTGCTTCCATGAAATGATTTGTTGCTTCAGAGCGATGCAGGTAAAAATCTTCCTTGTTAATATTTGTCTCTAAATGAATGCCAAAGAGAGAAGTGAATTTCTGCATTCAGAGTGCACAAACACTTATAAATCCCCTGTCCCCAAATAATTACAAATTACCCAGATCTAAGCAATTTAGTGGCACTTGCAGGCTTGGGGCACATCCAAAGGTGTTTTTTCTTTTTTTTCCCCTTTTTCTTTGGAAATGTCCTTTCATCTCACATCCCACCCCACTTCTTTCACTGTCATGTCCCAGATGGAAATTGAATATTCCCTCACCTGGTGACACAGAGAAATAAGTCAAAAGCTGATTATGAAATCAGTCATGAATCCCCCATGTTCTGAGTGGTCTCAGAGTGGAGAAAACACCCCGGAAAGGGGAAATGTCAGGGAATGAAACTGCATTTTGACACTGAATTGATGGCAAGTAAGGCTAAATACTCAATTTCAAAATTACACCAATTCCAGCTGGATACCACAATTCTCCCCAAGCATAAACTCCTTTTGTGGATCCTCTGACCACAGAGAACTAATTAACCCCAAAATAAACCAAAGTACAAACTGGAATAATTTATAGCCTGGATGTTGTCTGTGAGAAAAAACAAACATTTGCACAGCTCTAATGAGAAAATCCAACTCTCAGCTCCTCTGCTTTTGCTTTGATGGCTCCATTAATAAAACTAATTTGCAAATAATTTAGAATTATTTGGAATATGTATAAAAATACACTCACAGATCAAACCCAGCAGGGCGAGGGAGGGGATTCTGCCCCACTTCTGCTCCAGCTTGAGTCCCTTCCAACTCCAGATATTCGAAGATTTAAATACTCAGCACCTAGAAAACAGAAACATTCATTAATATCTCATGAGAATAATTGTGGGTCAGGCTTTTCGCCTCTCATAATGCATTTTAATGCACATCTCATTGAGTCTTCCATTAGAGCTCTGGAGAGGTAATTCATATTTTCCTTTTATTCAATATTTCCTCGCAAGGGAATAACAAAAGCTGGAGTTTCTACCTCCTGCGAGCTAACTCCTGTGAAATTTTTGGTATTTATTACCTCTGCATGTCAGACAGGGAATTCACTTCCCACCACCCCATAGAGCTGATTTATGAGAATACAAACACATATATGGGTCAAAACAAATTTTGGGTGTTTTTTTTTCCTTAAATAAAAGGGGAGCAAAACTAAAAGAAGTTTTTAAAATAATGACAACACAGTGAAAACATCAAATTTTAGGTTATGCATTCCCAACATTCTAAGTTCCATCCTGGGGATGGAGTGAGAACGTTCTTTTTGTTGTTTTTCGGGTGCAGGAACAACACCTGAGACAGGAAATATTTTCATCTGCTAGAAATGTGGCTTTCTACTCATCTACAGCATCAGCCTATAAAGGATGGTTTTGTTGTGGTAAATATTTACACATGCAGACACACATTTCCATGTCCTGCAAAACTGATTATGTCAAAGGGAAATATTTGGTTTGATAAAAAAATACCCCCACTTTTCATTTTTCTTCCCTCTTTCCCTCACTTCTTTTTACATCAAATATATATATATATATACATTGTATAGTACACAAAATATAACATCTTGCAATAGTAATTCTTTGAAGAATATTGTTTTCATATTATGGAGACTCTGTGAAAAGTCCAGAGGTGGGAAAGATTTGTTTTTATGGATATTTATGCCCTGTAGTCACTCAAATGTACTTCAGCCCCTGTTCACCTGTGCAGGATGGATAAAAACAGTCTGCTTCCTTCTTTTTTTTTGAGCTAACTTTAAATAATCCATGAAAATCCATAAATAACGTGCAAATCCACATCTGAAAGTAAAATAAATATAAGTAGCACACATTAAATATAAGTAGCAAGGTTAAAACTCCATATTCTGAATATCTGAGGCAATTATCTTCAAGAATGAGGACAAAATAAATGCGTATTTACTTGCAGCCTCATTTTTCATAATTTTTTAAACATTTTTTAAATACAAAAAAAAAAATCCTCAGATCCCTCAGCTGTTTTCA
This sequence comes from Malurus cyaneus samueli, assembly GCA_009741485.1. Lineage (NCBI taxonomy): Eukaryota > Metazoa > Chordata > Aves > Passeriformes > Maluridae > Malurus > Malurus cyaneus. The sequence continues at coordinate 22,559,602 of CM019222.1, forward strand.
GCATTCTTTAAATAAAACAAAAACAAATACCAGCTGTGGACTTATTACAAAATGAATATGAGAACATCATCAGGTGCTCACCAGAGGTAGCTCTGAGCATCTGCTGCTCCTGCAGAGTGATTGTGCTGCAGCAAATCCACGGAATTTTCCAGCCAAACAGCAGGAAGAAATGTTTTACATGGAGAGAAAATCCCTGTTAGTCCCTGGGTGCCTTCCCTGCAAGGATCACATTTCTGCTCTTATTTTCTTTACAGGTACCTTGTAAATATTGAATTGGAGCAGTGGAACGCAGCGAGCTCAGAGCACGGGGTGACCCAGGGGTTTCACCTGCAGGACAATTTAAAAGATCTCTGCCTTCCTCTGGGAAAGGCACCAACAGGAAAATCTGGAATTGTGACTCAGTAATGCGGGGAAAAAAAATAACAATCATCAAATCCAAACATGGACAGACAGCACAGCCAGGCTCCCGTTAAACCACGTCCTCAAATGCCACATCCACAGATTTTTTGAACAATTCAGGGATGGGGACTCCACCCCTGCCCTAAACAGCCCCTTCCAATGCTTTACAACTCTTTCCAGGAAGGAATTTTCCCAAATATCCAATCTAAACTTGTCATGGTGCAGCCTGAGGCCGTTCTCTCTCCTCCTGTCCCTGTTCCCTGGGATCAGATCCCAAATCCCCCCCGGCTGTCCCCTCCTGACAGGGAGTTGTGCAGAGCCCTAAATCTCCCCTGATCCCCCTTTTTCTCCAGGCTGAGCCCTTTTCCAGCTCCCTCAGCCTCTCCTGGTGTTCCAGACGCTTCCCAGCTCCATTCCCTGGATCTGCTCCAGCACGAGGTGAGGAGGGGCAGCCCAGGTGGAACCCCCAAAATCCCAAACTCCACATCCCAGAATCCCAGATCCCTACAGCCGCAGGGAGGGATGAGGATGGGAATGTGCTGGGAATGTGCATCCCTGAGGCCACGAGTAATGGAGCAGCACCAGGACCTGCAAACAGGAGGGAAAAAAGTTTGCTCATACTATGTGAAAAAAACCAAAAACTGGAAAAACTTCAGCTTTTTTTCTTCTTTTTAAAGTGCTAAGTCACATATTTTAACAACAAGGGGGGGAAAGAAAAAAACCCCCAGAACATTGTTGTCGAAACCAAAGAATTTCAACTTCCCAGTCTTCTTTATTGTTGTCAACTTCAGAAATTTCCAAAGCCTAACAACATCACTTCAAAAGCGCTCGGTTTAAACGAACACCAGATAATGAAAGAACATTTTTTAAGAATATTTTCAGAGACATAAAAACCCCCAGCAAGCTTCCACGAGTGACACTTTGACAAACGACGCTCCCCAAAAAAAAAACCCAAAATAAAAAAAGGAAAAAATAAAAATCTGGGCACGGAACTAACGCTACCAGCTAGAGTGACACTTTCCCTCCTGCTAATTGACAACTTGGGAAACAAAGCCTGGAAAAGAGACACGTTCTGCTGCTCCTGGGGTGGCTGGGGGCTGTCAGGGAGTGTCAGGAGCAGGGATTTGCTGGGTTTGATCTCTGGTGATGAGCTGAGTGGGCGGGAGGGAGGAGAAATCCACCCGTGAGCGCTGGGAGAGGGGTGTTTGAAGGCCCAGGAGAGCCAGGGAAACTGGAAAAGGAACAATTCCAATATTTTTAGTGCTCTGTGGTTTCTTATTTAACAGCTCAGCAGGGCTGAATGTACCAGATGAAGTGAATAGAAGTGGAGAGTGACTTCAGGGTGGGAAATTGGGAGGGCAAGATGTTGGAGCAGCTCAGTGCCTTGAAATTCAGGACAAGGAACTGCATCTATTAGGTCTGTTCAGAGAAAAATCCAGAAATTTTGGTTTATTAAGTGTCTGAGGCCAGTCTGGATGAAGCTCTGAGCAGCCTGGGCTATGGAAGGTGTCCCTGCCATGGAATGAAGGGGAGTTTTAAGGTCCTGTCCAACCCAAATCATTCCATAATTCTGTGATTCTGCTGTCTCATTGGCTTTAAATAAATCCTAAACTGGTTTTAGTAATAAATCCTAATTTTTTTCCCATAAAATGGGGATTTTTCTTTTCAATAATTCAATAATTCAAAATTACCTGATCACTATTCCACTATTGATAGCTCACTATCCATGATCACTCCTCAGCATTGTGAGATCAGTAATCATTTTTTATTCTTGCTACAGAGCTCTCTATATATGTTCTATAGATTTATATACAAAATTCAACTATTACAGGGGCCAAAAGTTTTTGTCTCTTGCTAATGACACAAATTCTCAAAAATACTGCTTCTTTTATCAACCCTTTTAAATTTCATTCTCTATGCAATCATGAAACAGCCTTAGGTTTTATCCTGGAAATGTTGGCTGAAATTATTACAACTCAGAGAAATCCAAGATTAAACAGTCTCCTACCAGATATTTTTATTGGAATCAGAAATCCTATAACATCAAGATTAGATGCTCTGCTGCTTTTTTTCCCCTTTAACTTAGCAATAATCCTGTGTCTATCTGTATCAAGAGGGCTCTTAAAATTGTACCTTTACATGCACCAACACCGCTCTGGTGGCTTTTTCTCCCCTCATTTTTATTTCTCTCTCCCATAAAAACCAACCCTCCATGAACTCAGCACCGTCGAGGACAATAAGAGAAAACAAAACGCACTGATGGAGATTTTAGTGCTGAATTTCCATCCTACAACCCACCCTTATGGCCTGGTTAGAGGGGTTACAAAATCTGCCTTGTTTAGGGGAAGCTGACACGTTCCCTTTGTCTCTGCAATCTCTGATGGCCGGGGTGAGGAGCTTGGATGATTTTACTACGATAAATTTTAAGGAAAAAAGCCAGAAAATATCACATTTTGCATCCAAAAGTGAAGTATGGAGCATTCAGGGTTGTTATTTGGAATAGTGATCGTGCAATTTAACAAATTATTAAAAATAATGACAGTTGCATGCCAAGTTTGGGGCATTTCCTCTGCAGGCAGAGCCGTGCTGATTTTATTCTACTTTGCTGAGAATTGTGTTTGGACTCCTGCAGAAAGATTATCATCAAATATTAATAATTTTTCCCTATGCCAAGTCAGAAGATGGGAAGTGTTTGACTGTTTTCCATCATTTTAACAAACTGCTCTGAAAGGAAAGAATGATGGAGCATCTGAGGAGGTGAAAACATTGCACTGGCAGTCAAAAAACGAACCCAAATTCAGAAAATCACAACAGAGAGCAAGTCCGCAGGAGTGATAAAGGAATGCTGGGGCTCTCCAGGCACAAATGCACCTTGTCAATATTTTATTTTTCTGAATATCACAACACTCCAGACGTTCTTTTACCCATTTCACCCATTTCAGAAGTTTTGGGGGAGGCAATCAACAATAAGGAAAGCTCCACTGAGGTCTGGGAGCGTTGTTTTGGAATTCTGCCCACAGCAGGTCTGGAATAGAGGAGGTGAATCAAAAGCTGTCTCTCAAAAGGGGATGGGCAGATTCTACCACACACGGGGAACTTGTTTGCTATCATTAAAAAACTCAAATTTTTCTCTTTTAGCAGAAATTATTGCCTTTGAGATGGTGAATGGATCAGGTACAGACTCATTTCTCTTGCACAGCATGGACAGGAAGGAACTCGGCCTCCAGATCCACCTGGAAATCTGGCAATAATTCTGTGCCACCTCTAGATCCCATCACCTCTCTCCTTTTTTTTGGATGCATCTATAGACAACCAAAACAAAGCCCAAACAGCTCCAATTTCTCATCAATGCGCATTTCCTCCTGAAAGGTTTTTAAACAAGAGCTGACTGCAGGAAAAAATAAAGACTAAAGCTCTGTTAAAAACGAAGACGTTCCTTCCATAACATTCTAGATCAAATGAATGATTTAGTGAGTACAAGCACTGCTGCTATCAGGATTCCACAGCATTTCCCAAAAGGAGGAGATGGCTGTGAGGAATTGTGGAGAATTATGGCTCACACGGCCGGGGCGGAAGGCGGTGAAAGCTCTCGTCGGTGACGAGGGCAATAAAGGCTGGCGGAGATAATGCAACAGACAACGCTTTGCTTTGCATCTGAAATGGATAATGAGGCAAGCAGAGGCGATAAATCCAGCAGCTACCTCGCTCAGGGCTCCATAAATAACGGCTCAGAGCGGTGTAATTTACCGGGCTAATAAAATTAACAGAGGAGCAAATTATGGCGCTTTTACTCACCCCGGCGGCGATGCTCTCCCGGTGAATCAGGGGGGCATTCCCAGGAGTGAGGCAGCAGCAAAGCTTGGGATGGTGGAGCCAAACATGAGCTGAAATGCTGTTTTGTGGGTGGAGAGGGATGATCTTTAGGAATTGTGCACAAATATTCCCAGAGAAGGTCCTCTGGGAGTGTTCCTCCTCCCTCCACAGCTCCAGCCGCTTTTCCCTGTCCTGATCCACACCAGCCCAGTCACCATTCATAACTCCATGGTTCTGTCCTGTGTTTGCACTGAAGTGACCCATTCTGGGGTTCCCTCAGCTCACTGTAGCTGCTCACCCAGCTCTACATTGAACAAAGCACCCCAGGTTCTCCAGCTGGAAGAGATCAGCCAGAATTAGAGCAAATCATTTATCCTGATCTGGGAATATCCCTCACGATGAGGAGGTGGATGAGGCTGAAGCAGAAGTTGCCCTGAAGAAGCTGCAGATGCCTCCTTATTCCAAGTCCCCCAGGCCAGGTTGGATTAGGCTTACAGCAATCTGGGCTGGTGGAAGGTGTCCCTGCCCAGGATGATCCCAAAGATCCCTCCCAACCCAAACCATTTTAGGATTCATTTTGGTGAGGGATGAGCTCTCAAAACACTCTCAACAACGAGGTGGAGATCAACAATCACCCACCAGCAGCAGCGGCTCAGGCTGAAATTAAACAATCCCAAACCTTCCCTTGCTGCTCCCACCAAGAAAAATCCTCCTGACATAATTTAATTACACCTGAGAGGACGTTACACCTCGGCAGAGGAGAGGAACGCCGAGAACACGGGGTCAGAGCTGATGGCATTATCTGAGCCACTTCTGAGGGGATTAATGTTGTTTCAGGGAGCTGAGGAGAATTTTGCTGCACGAGACAGAGCAGCAACAGAACAACAGGTCCAGAGGGTGAACGAGGCTCTTCCAGGCGGCGGAGGATAATTATGAAATGTAATTATCTTTGGAGTTTCTCAGGGAAAAGAGCAAGGCTTGATAAACAGTTTAGCACATTCTTGCTGTTAGGAGGGAAAGGGGAAAAAAACCAAAAGGACATTTCAAGGAAATTAAAAACCTAAGGCAGCAGGTTGTGCAGGGAGAATTTGAAATGCTTAATGCTGGGGTTTGACAGGTCATTTAAATACGTGAAAATGTTATTTAATTCATGCAACCTAAAACTGTACAAATAAAAGCAAGTAAGATGGAGAAGGATTATCTTACAGACTTGTAGGTGTGCATGTAGGATGGGAATTTTAAAATCTAGAACTGATCAGTGGCTAAAGCAAACACAAACTGCCCCTATTCCTGCTGGTGGCTTCTCCTCATCCCTCAGATCCATCCCACTCCAGCAGCTCTGGAATGGAGTGGATCCAACCTGGATGCAATTTTCTAAACTTGGCATAATATTCTGAACAAAATTTTATTAAAAAAAACCCACATGGGAAAGGAATAAAGAACCCTATTTATTCTCTTTCCCTTTACTTTTGCACTAAAGTGTGAGTAGCTCACACTGACATCGCCCAAACAGATTTAAAACTCCTTTTCTATTATAAATTGTGAAAAAGAATAGAATAGAGCACAGTGGCTGTGACTGCCAAAACCACCAAACCAAGTGGATAAAGCAGCAAAATGTTTGTCCGCTCCTTATGATTCACTTTGAAATAAATTTTTTTTTGCACATAGCAAAGAATAAACAACATTAACGTGCTCCCTCTCTGTCCTCTCCATTTCTACACACACAAAAAATGGGATGGGCTTTGCTGAGGATCCTGAAAGCACAAAAAAAGCTGTAAAGGGAATGTTTTAAGTGAATAAAAATATTATTTTAAAATGTTTTTAAAAATTATTTTAACATTTGGAGACGAGCTGAATTCCAAAAAGGTGACTCCTCAAAGCTGTTGCAAGATGCGGCCTCAATGTCTCAAACTCTGCTCCTTGGAGTCATCCCAGCACCACCACTGCACCTCATCCCTCTCCAATTTAGGGAAGGTACTGTGGGATGAGAAAGATGTCATGCTGCACAAACAGATGTGCTACAAAACAAATCTGGAGCTGCCTGAGCCCTCATCCCTCACCTTGTGTCGCTCCAAATCAACATTTCCACGCGCGGTTCTGCCTGGTCGGGATATTGTGAAAAAATTCTGCACACGTTGAAAAGAACTCCAGCAGATCAAAACCTCGCGGTGCCATCGTTGACAGATTCAAAATATGCTCTGTGAGGTTACCAAGGAGGGAGTGGGAGAGCCAAAGTGTGGATTTTTGTCATCTGGTGTCCCCCTGAACAATAAAACCCTGCGAGCTGTCAGTGTGTCAAGGTGCGTTGGCTTCACAACACAAAACCTGTGAAAGGGCACGACAAAAGAAATGCTGAGAGAAAAGAAAACTTCAGGCTCATCGTGTATTTTTCAACATTTGCTCAAATCAAGCCTCTAAAAATAAAGATGTCTGCCTTTCCCACTAAATTAGCCTCAGCCAGGGATTGTTGTCAGATGTGTGCATTATATAAAGCGCGAAACGCTCTTAAAAATAGAAGAAAATAAATAAAGCGAAAAACAGTGAGGCAGCAAATATCTGTCTTTGAAAGGAGAGATTTGCTTTCATATCCATAAACACAAATGAGACTTTTATCCTGGCATGTGTAGCCTTAATTAGAGCTGTACGTACAGGGTTTTCCAGCAACTACAGAGGATCTGTCAATACACATCACAGAGTACATCAGCATAGGTGCACAAAACCTCTGGGTGCAGCAATTCCTGCGGCAGAACAAATATTTGTTCCATATTTATAACTGTTTTTCTTAAAAACAAATCAAAAATAAAAATTTAATCAATCCTGCACTAAATATTTACTAGAGAGATCATTTAAAATGAGTATCTTCTCCATATGGTAATTCTTTTCCCTTTAAAAATTTATTTTATATCTACTTTAAAATAATTTTGAAGCCTGTTTGACTTTGTGCAGCATCAAAGAGGAATGATTTTTACCACCCTGGCAGACTCTGGTGGACTCAAATCCTCATTATCCATAGAGCTGGTTGTTTTTTTTGTCCTGGGAAAACTCATTGAGTTTTCACTAAAATTGAAGATCAAATTGAAGATGCTGGGCTGATCTCCCAGTGGGAATGGTGGGAGGGAAAGGGAGAAGAAGAGAGGCAGAAAAGGCAGGACAGACAGATACAGGAATTATGACACATCTTCATTGCAGAATTGGGACTTTTCAGGAAAGAAATTCCCAGCAAAGGAAAAATTTGGGCACAAAATATCCTGGAAAAAAAGTGGAAATTTTGGAAGTCCAGCAGGTTTTTTTTCATTATTAAAAAGTGTTGTGAAAACTCAATTATTTCTCATACTGATGACAGGATTGAAGAATATTTTTTAGACATTCAAAAATGTTCAGAGAACTCGTTGAAACAACTTCAAATTTTAAGCTTAAACATATTTAAAGTCTAAACACACCAGAAAACCAATCCATGAGCAATGAACATGAAAACTGAGTGGTTTAGATATATTTAGGTAACGTAAACAGATATTTAAAGATCTGATCCATTAATAGCAATATTTGTGACCTCGTGAACTTCGGTGCCTCTGCACATTTCCTCTGTGCAGGATGGGATTCTCACCCTTGCTGAGCACGGACAAAATGCAGGTGGAAAAACATATTTGTGGGGGGGAAAAAAATGCAGATTCAGGTCACCAGAACTATTTATATCTAATTCACAAGATTGTCTCATCTGGGGTGGATAAAAAGTTTGAGCAGACATCAAAGGACGTTTTTTTTGTTTCTACATTTCAAAGCCAAATCATTGCTATTTTTTCCTTTCCGTGTTTCATTTCAAAGTACTTCTTTTTTAAAGAGTAGAACACGAGGACATTTTTAAGATTTTTGTTTTGTTACAGGAGCTAATGAAAATAGTTTAGAGTGACAGGGAACAAGGCAGGAGCTGTCTCAGGCATTTGGGGCTCACCTGGCAAAGCAATCAGCGCTGAAGGATTCATTTCAGAGCTTCCCAAAATGACTAAAATTATAAAATATGAGAAAATACAGCACATCACTGATAAATAAATAGAGTCAAATGATCATAATTATCATAAGGTGACCCCAGCCCTCAAATCATGCTTTTAATAAAGTTTTGGGTTAATTTTTTTACAGTTTTATGGAGTTAATATCAAGGAAGTTAACAGGAATCCATGCAAACAACCTATGGTATTAGCCATGTGTATTCAAATTATATATATATATATATATATATATATATATATATATATGATTTTATATTTATATTTAAATATTTATTATGCACCTTATATTTTATAAACTAACATTAAAGACTATAATACACATTTGCTATGCATATTTACTTTTATATAACTACAAACATTTCCCACAAACATCCTGAAAGAACAACACTGAAGTATTGAGTAAATCTGCATTTTTGAAGTTTCTACGCCCTTCCCTGCCACGGCCACAGAGATGGAGGTGGCAGTTTGGGAGCTGAAATGTTGGGGTTTTTTTCCTTTCTTTTCCCTTTCCTTTCGAGATCTCCTTTTAAGATTCCGTGACCCATTTGCTGAGGAATTTGTGGTTTGTTGGGAAGGAGCTGCCTCTCTGTCTGCTCCAACAAAGCCACAGTGATCAGAGGATGAGCTGCTGCTCTAAACCAGACACCAAACCAGGAGCATCCCTGAACACCTTCCTGGGAGGCACCAACCCCATCAATCTCTGCTTTTAAACCACACAAAGCCAAAAATATTCAGGAATTCTGTGCTCAGGTCAGACCTCACCTGCAGAGCTGCCCCAAATCTGGGATCCCCGATCAGGAAGGAGCTGGAGCTGCAGACACCAGGATCAGCAGAGGAATGGAGCAAATTCCAGCATGGAATGATTACTCTGAAAACCTAAAATGAAACAAAAATAAAAATCAAGATCAGAGAGTGCACTCAGGAAGAAAAATCAAGGAACAGACTTAAAATCTGGAAGAGTCGGTCTAATCTGTGAATTAGACCCAAAAAAGGGTTTTAAGGTAGGACAAAGCCTCAACCCAAACCAGGCATGGAAAGTTCCTAAAAACTCCCTGGGAGAAGCAGCACTTCAGACCTAAAAGAAAGGGACTAAAACTGAATTTCTCAACTTTATTTACACCAAGAAAGACAAACGGCCAGCAGGAGAATTCTCCAGGATGAATTTCCCAAGAGTCACCAACTTCCCCAGGCAGCACCACAAACCCTGCAAGAGTCCACAATCCCAATTCCACACCAGAACCTTCCCATTCTGATGCCATTCCCATTCAATTTCCCAACTCACTGGGAATTTCTCACAGATTTCTTCGAGGAGCTCACAAAGATCATTTTTTTAATCACTGTGGGACCCTGGTAAGGAGATGACAGAGCTGAAAGCCAAAGAGCAGAGAATTGCAGAGCTGGATTGAATGGAGTGTAGGGAGAAATATCACACTGCAGCTCTCTTCCAAATGCTGTGAGGACTGACATAATTACAGCTCACAGCTTTAATTAAAATACTCCTGTCTTGCTACTTTTTTTAAATGTCAGGGAGAAAGAGGAGTATCAGATGCAGTGAACTCTTACGGCTTAGGGAGCTCTGGAAATTTCAAAAATATACCTGAATTTGCTTTTTATGTTTTCTGTAACTTTCTTCGAGGCTGGTAATGAAAATCTGGACTGTGGACTCACAGAAAACATTTCCTAAAGGCTCCTGCTCTGCTGCTCTGGCAGTAAATCTACAAGGAATTTTTCCTTTTTCAATACCCACCCAGGAAATGTAGCTGATTTTTTTCTTTTTTCACTTCAAAACTCAGCCCCTGAACTTTTAAACTCCTCTCTGAGATGCAGGGTGATACCACAACTCATCCAGAAGCCTATTTGGATTTAGGAAATGAATTTTCTGGGGCTGTCCACAAATCCAGACAATCCACATCAGGCTTATGGGGTGTCTGCTCAGGGGAAAGCACAGAATTATATTCACCACACAGGTTATTCCTCCTGCAAAGCAAAAAGGAGAGAGAAACAAACAGAATCCAAGAGAAATGTCTTATAGCCACAGTCGCCACAACGCATTTCTAAACAATTAAAAAAAAAAAAAAAAAAAAATAGGAGGGAAATTTCTCATCAGGATTGTCTGCTGCCAGAAAAGATCTCATTTTTCTGAATTTTTGGGAATTTTCAGAGTGACCCAGGCAGTTTTTCCAGGTTTTCATCCTTGCTGGGACAACACCAAGAGGATCTCCATCATCACTGCAACAACCAGAGAGAAAAATTTAAACAAACAAAACCTGGATTGGAAACACTCCAATGGCAGCACAAATCTCTGACTTAAGTGAATCTCTTATCCGAAAAGGGTCTTTGAATTCATTTTCTTTCCTAAATTTTTAGGCCAGTGAGGAATTAAAACAACTTTTCAAAGCCAAATGTGTCCAAAACAGGTGGTTTCTCAGCACCGTTGTATTTCAGTAACAAAGTCCATGAATTTGTTGAATAATTTCTTATTTGTTCTCCTCAACATTTCACTTCCTAAGCAGCGTTTTCATTCCCAGCCTGACAAGCTGATTGATTGTTTTTGTTATCTGTCTCAGAGCTTCATCACTGCATTTTGAAAAGAAGTTATGGGGTGAATAAATTCCAAAGATGAAGTGATTGAAATTAGAAATGTTCAGATTTAAGAGCAAATTACAAAACTTCAGCTTTCCTTCTAACTTTAGATCATTATTCAGGCACTGAAGTGGAAGGACTTTATTTTGTAGAAGAGAACAAGGCCCAAGTGGCATTAAAGAGAAAATATTTGAACTTCCAAAGCATTTCACAGCCACATTTAATGCTCTGCTCTTTCCTTTTCTACCCAGGCAGAGTTAAATTGAGAATTTTTAGGCACAGGAGGGCAGAAGAGGCGATTGGAAATGTTGGTTCTGTGTTGGTGAGGGCGAATCCCAGCACAGATTTTTGACTTTCGGCAGCACCAAACATTTTCTGACCTCTGCATACAAAAAAGTTGCTTTTCCAGAGTTTTACAGCTGAGAAAATGTTGGGAGCAGTGCTGGTACAAACACAGGTGATCTCTGCACCAGGTGAAGGCAGGGAGCAACAAACAGGACAACACCACCTCAAGGAAAACCTCAGAGAGCTCCGGGGAAAAAAGAGCAGGAATGATTGAAAACAGTGCTTTTCTAAATGGGAATAAATACAACCAACCTACAAAAAAATATTCATTTATCTCTCTACCAAATTTTCAGTATTTAAAACAGAAACAGCTAAAATGCCTTTGGCCAGGGAAATAGGAAATCAAATCAAACAGGGTAGAACCCCTTTTACATGAGAGTTTTTCCACCAAACAAAAAGCTCTGAACAGAGGACGAATCAGACAAATGCAAGATGAACTGAACTTCACAACAGATTTTTCCCTCTGTGAATAAAATCTCTGTCCACACAAAAAGTTTGTAGTTTTCCACATTAACTCTGAGCACTCAGACCTAACAAATGTGAGCTCAAAAATAGGTGCCTGTAAACTTTCATCTCTTCCTCAGAGATACGTTTTTATTAACAGACCGCGGTTTCCAAAGCTGTGCAGCCAAACAGGAACGGATTTTATTCAGGGCTTCTCCTCGGGAATGCTGCAAAGAGTTTAATTTAAATGTCAGGGAGGGAGAGGATTTCACCTGAGCAATATTCAAAGGTTAGGACAATGTGTCAGTGGAGATTGTTCCTTAATGCCACTACAATGCCTGCGTAACCACCCACAGCGGAGAATCACCGAGAGCAGCTTTCAGAAATTGAAAACTCCGTTAGGAGGTGTTTATAAAACACATTAAATTTCTCTGTGAGCTCCTCAGCACAGTGAAGGAATGTGCTGCTGGAGTGGAAAGCCCATGGAGTTGTCAAAAACAGCTGTTCTGCAACCCCAGCCAGCACTGGGCTCTGCCACAGAGAATTTCTGTCTGGAGCTTTAATTTTCACGCTTGAAAGTCGCCTCGCATATTCTCTCCTCATTTAGCACACCTGAGAACAATGAGGACCCAAAAAAGGAGCGACTGCTGTGGAAGTTCACCCGAGGTGAGCAACACCTCCTACCTTCATGGCAACAATGGGAAATGTCTGACCTGCACCACTGTGAGAAATGATGAGCAGGCATCAGGATTTTCCTTAATTACTTCTCTTTGTAAAGGGGCAAAAAATGGGTGGCAACTTGAGGGGGAAGCCATCAGTCAGTCAAATCACAGAGCAGTGGAAAGGTCAGGTTCTGGCAGCCCAAATTTCGTGAATTACAAGAAATGCAAAGCATTAAAATTCCAAAGGACTTCTTCCTGACAGAGGCTTTAATGAGAATGCACGAAGAGAAAGCAATCTGTCCTCACGACAAAAATTGTAATGAGAATATTCTCCTCCAAGTCCCTTCAGAGAGGGAAAAGATGTTTCAGAGCCAAGACCATGAAGGACTCTGCTCCTGTTTGCACATTGCACAGCTCAGGAAACTCACGAGTGATTGATTTGTCCTTTCCCCATCCACAAACACGGTGCTGAGCGGGCCGACCCGGCTTCCCGCTGCCCTCAGCCACAGCTCCAGGCTCCCACTGGGTTTGTGGAACATCCCAGCTCTCCAGAGGGCCAGGAGCTATCAGGAAAGACACAGGAACAATTAAAAATAAAAGCTAAAAAAAGCTAGATTAACGCAGAGACTTTAACTGCTGTTAAATGCTTGCTAGCCGGACCAGCAGAGAGACACAGTGATGTTTTTCCTCTGAACACCCCAAAACCCCTTGGAAGATCCCAAAGCTCATCCCCATCCCTTTCCAGGCCCCACAGAGGGGCTGTGCAGGGAGCAGGGCTCTGTTGGCTCCATCCTGCCCCGATGGTCACCAATGGCCACTCACTGCCCACTGCCCACCCAAATGACCCCTGCGGCCACCCTCATCCTCCCACCAGCCCCACCAAGGACTTACAGAGTCCCAGCTGGCACTTCTGGACTGGCAGATCCTTGTCAGGAGCGTGCCTGATGATTTCCATCCCATGGGAAAAGCAGCGTTTGTAATTTCCCACGTTTCCATCCCTCAAACACGCTCAGCAGCTCCGGTGTGAAAGTTCTTTACTCTGGTCTTGGCTCCTCTGCTGTGCCTTTCAGCAAAGATTTAAGAAAGTTTGGTTTTTAGGGGTGGTTGGGATATTCTTGTTTGGGGTGTTTTTTCCTTTTTAGGGGGGTTTTTTCGTTGTTTTGTTTGGGGGTTTTTTTTGCCATTTTTTTGCGGTTTGGTTGGTTGGTTTTCTGGGTTTTTTTTTAACCTATTTTTCTTTCTTTGCTTGTTTGGTTTTTTTTGTTGTTGTTGTTGTTATTGTTTTGGGGTTTTTTTTGTTTGTTTTGGTTTGGTGTTTTTGGTGGTTTTTAAATATATCACAAACCATTACCAGTTTTTGATAAGTGACATAAATCACATGCAAGGTGACTACACCTTAAACGACCCCATCATTACCACCACAAGTGGGTTTAACAAATCCTCCTTTCCATCTTTAAAAAGTAATCAGGATATCGTGATGTTTTACCCTCTTTTTTCCCCATCTTTCACCACCTCCAGCCCCACAAGAAGCTTTTCTATCAAATGCTGGGAAATAGAAATAAAAACTTCTCCACAACCTTTCTCCCTTTCCTTGGGGAAAGCAATCTGCTGGCTGTGTTTGGAGACATTTAAAGTACAAGACACAGTGAATTGTTAAGTCAGAAATTAAAGAATAAAATCCTTCATCTTTTAAGATAATGAATACTGGCAGGAAAAAAAGAAGATCTCAGCCTGAAAAAATAAGATTTTCTTCAAGCAAGAACTGTCCAAGGGTGTTTACACAGACACTCCTGTTTCCTGTAGGAGTTTCCATTTCCTATATGGAAAATGGGTAACTGCATGCAAATTAATAAGCTAAAAAATGTCTCCTAAAATAACTCATAAAGATCTAAAAAAAAAAAAATCTTCATATTAAATTTAGCAGACTTTCTTTTTTCTTTCTTTTCATCAAAGCCCTTGGTTGTACTTCACCTGAACTTGCTGCTGTCTCTCATCCTTCCCGTGGGGAGGTAAAGGAAATCCAAATCCAATCCCTTGTTCTGGGTTGATGAAGAGCTCCAGCCTCCCTCACCAGGCTCACATTTCCATTAATAACTCAGCCCTGCCTCCAACAAAAGATTGTCTTTTCAGAAGAGAAAACAAAGAAGTGGAAAAAAAAAATCAATGCAGAGGTGTCATTATCTAAGGGAATAAATAGGGGGGAAAAAAACCATTTCTGCAAATCAAACAGAAATAAAGTGAAGCAGTGCCTGAGTCAGCAGTTTGGAGCCAACCTTCGTGGGTCTGGCTCCACAGGTGTCTCTTGGGTTTTATTTTTCTATCTTCACTGCTCTGCTTTGGGTTCATTTTTTGCTCTTTTTGGTGTCTGATGTGCTCAGTCAGCAAATCCTTCCCCCCACCTGGACCTGCAGCTGCAGAGCCACAGCCCCACTTTTTGGGAAGAGCTGGGATCCCACATTGGTTCAGCAGCTGGACCAAGGCTGAGCTCTGCTCCAGCTCCAGCTGCTCTGCCAACCTTTGGGAATTGAGGAACATCAGCCTCATTAAAATCCTTGTTGTGTTTGTTTTGCCGGGCTCTCCCTTTTATCTGCACCAGAACGATTTTGCCTCCTCTCTTCAAGGAGTGACTGTGGGTGGAAACAGTGAGTGATAGATTCAAATAATGAGGCTCTAAACGACTACAAAAGACTTTACATGGATGTGAATCATCCATCTCCAGTGCTGCATTATTCAGAAATTAATGCAACCCTATAAATGAGTAATGATTTAAATGTACTTTTAAAAATTGTTAATGCTCCAGCACTTCTTCCCTCTCTACATAATCAGAAAATTGATTATGACTACGACTAGACCTATGTTCTTAATTTAACTGGTGTAATGGGGATGTAGAAAAAGCTTTGCACCAGCAGTGGAAATGGAACGATTTCCAAGAGACTGGAAACAAGTTTTCAACCTGCAGAATTCCAGAGTCAAACCCTGCTGGTATCAGAGGGAATTCACACCAAAAAAAAACTCCTGGAAGGCTGTAGGGTCTAGAGAAAACTGCATTATTGCCAAAGCTGAGGAAGGAGATCTAAAATAGATCAGAATACATGTCAGATTGCAGGATAAGGACCAGGGAGGTAGGATGAGTACAGATGTTTTGCTCATTGTTTGTTTTTGCACATTATTCTGTTTTAAAAAACAGTTATCAAGAGAATCCTAAAGCCAGGAGATGTCTGAGCAGTGGACAACTAAATTCCAAGAATTTGTCTGAGGATGGATCCCACCTGGGTTATCCCACCAAATTGATGGTGCCTGCAATTTTTTTAAAGGACATCAAACCCCACCTTCAGCCACTTCACCTTCCACCTCAAATCCCAAATTCTGCTGTCACATTTCATTCACAGAATCAAATCAACTGTCCAAAAGCTGCTCAAAACAGGGGCAGAGAATTCCAGCAGGGAGGAACAAATTAATTAATCATGGAGGGGCTAAAGTAAAAACTTAAACATTGAGGGGTTAAAGTAAAAAAAATTATATAATTATTTCTGCATTAACCACAGGTTTTCACAGGAAACAGAAATTACCTTCTCACTGGAAGGATTCAGACATTGAACTTTGATTATTCCTTCTCTGCATTTTCCTGGAGTCACTGGAGAAGTCACCGGAACCTTCTGCAAGTTCCACTCTTAACTATGGATTTACCCCTATTGATTTGTAATATGGAAACTGAGGAGAAATACATCAACTTGATTAAAATGACCCATTTTTATTGACTTGGTCTGTAATGAATTTTCCTGCAGCTGAACACGAAGCCCATTTGTACAACCTGAACTCCTCCTGTAGTGCAGAATCAGAAGCAGCAAAATAGACAAATAAGTTTGGGCTTAACAAGCTCTGCCTGCTCTAATCTCAGCCACAATTGCAAAAATGATGTTCCCCAAATTATTTTTCCATAATTTGAATGGAGGTATTGCTGTGTCATACACAATAAAGTAAATTAATTTTTTTTTTTTTTAATTGTTATGCTTACACCAGGAGAGGGATTTTAGTGAACTATGGAACAGGCAGGGCCTGGGATTTTTACATATGAAAAGTGGTGTTGAAGAATAATCCTACAATTACAAAAAATTCAGGAATCCTCCTCCCAACTTTATAAGACAGGAAAACATCATAATATGGAATTCTATGAAAGGCTGTGAGGAACTAAAGCACACACACAAATGTTATTCCTTTTCTTGTCTGTGTGAAATTAGATGCACAAATTTCAGTCCCAGGAGCTGGACTAAACCCTGAATTCCCCATTTCTTGGCTTTTATTAATTATAATTTTTTTAAAACTACTTGAGTAGTTTGAGTTTTCTAAAACTTATTGAGTGGCAAATGGTATGAATTTAAACTGTGGTTTATTATATTCCTGTATGGCACATGGCTACAACTGGCAAACCCAGTTTTTATCAGTGCATTTTCTGAGATCTATAAATTTTGGTGAGATTCCTTTGTGATGTGTACATTATTCTTCACACTTTAAACACGATCAGCTGACTAAATATGCACAGATGAGGAATCAATCAAAAGCAGGCCTTAATAAAAAATGTGTTGAAAAAATGAATAAAATTAAATAAAGGATCTCCAGCACTGAGGCAGTGGCCTGGAGGCACCGAATCATGGAATGGGGTGGGTTGGAAGGGAATGGATTGGGTTGGAAGGGACCCAAAGATCACCCAGTCCCACCCAGAGGTGGGAAAATAATAGTTTCCCAGAGGTTTAGAAAATAATAGTTTTTTTTTTAAAATAAAAGAGCGGTTGTCTTGCCCAAATCCTCGATCTACCTCCCACCAATTTTATCTTAGTCATAAACATTTTCTCCCTAATACTGTTATCCCTTCAGCACTTTGCAAGATTGCTCTGTGATTGTTTCTTTTTATTCCCCCAGTCCTGTGAATTACACTGAGGAGCCTACTCTTTATTTCACTTTTTTGATCTTCTTTATCTTATGGATTCAGGGTTTATCAAGCTCATAACCACATCCCCATGCTTTTTCCACATCAAAATGCAGTAAAAGATGCAAAGGGAAAAAAAACCCAAAACTGTTTCAATTTTCTAAAGCCATGGGGTGAGGTAAAAGAGAACCCAGGTTTTGAACAATTTTGTCCTAATAACTATTGATCCTGCCAGGGAATTTCTGCAGCAAGCAGCTCAGAACTGCCAAAATATGCAGCAGAAAGGGATTACAGGTATGTGCAGAGATAACACCATCTGCACAAAAATCAGTGATTTAACTGATCAATCAAGCACAAGACACAAATCCAGAGCAATCCTCGGATTCCTCAGCTCCGCCACTCACAGAACCCCCTGGATTTCTTTAATGATGCTTTCATCCTGTTAACATTTCAGAAGCAAAGCAGTTGTGAGATTTGAGCTGGAATCTGCTCCTTCTTTTGCATCATTAAGCAAACCCAGAGTGCATTAATTAATGTGCTCACCCCTCTGAAGGCAGTGGGGCTGTGCAAGGTGAGAGTTGGGGCTGCAGAATATTCCCACTGATGGCAGGGACCAGCAACACTGAGCTGAGCTCAGGATCTGACTGAGCAGAGCTGAGCTCAAATAACTCCTCTAATCCACATAGCTGATGCCTTTCAAGTGGAAAAAGGGGAATACTGAGTGCTGTGACGTTATTTTTGTTTTTCCAGAGCCGTTCTTGAGCGTGGCACTGCGATTTCGCTGTGCTGCCTCAAGTCTCATCACCAACCCCAATTCCTGTCCCCAGGGTGCAAAGGAGACTCTTGGGCAGGATCCCAGGAGCTCCCAAACCATCTGGAGGATGATCCAAGAGGTTCCTTCTGAACAGGAGAAGCCTCAGTGACATTTGGGGTCACCACACCCCCAACAGGACCTCGGTGGCTCAGAACCCAAACCTTGGTTTGGGCCAGAACTCAGCTCTCAGAACCAAAACCTCAGGGATAACTCTGCTCTCTCCATCCCTGCACACATTCCCAGTGGAATTCACATTTTTTTAGCATGAAGAGCCTGCATTTAAATGGAATTTAACTAATGGCCTGAGCTATAATTTGCATTAATACTGTCACTGCACACCTGCACAAAGGCGACATTTGGTGGCCCCGAAGCAGTGACATCTCTATTTTACAACCCCTCAGCACTCTCATTCCCCTTTCTGTCAAGAAAAGAGGGTAAGAAAAATTATGATAAAGGAATTTTGTCAGGGTGTGCTGACCTCTGTCACAGGCTGAGATTTCAGAGTGGTTGATGCTGGCAGAGCTCACCCAGGGATTTCTCCTCACCTGGGCTCAGCCCCTTGCTGCCCACCAGGATCTTCACCCTTTGGGGGTGTTCAGCTCCCTGCCACAGCCACTCTTCAATAAAAGAATATTCTGTGCAAAATAAAATATTCTGTCTTTAGCAAATCCCTGTGTTAATACTGGCGACCCAGTAAAAGATGTGACACCAGTCCTTCCATCCAAACCATCTCAGTTTATACAGAAAAAATCTCCCTCAAATTTCAATACTTCTGCCAAACCTTTTTAAAAACACTGATATTGACAGCAATTTTCTCAGCAATTAGAAAATATCTATGAGAAAAGCTCAATTTTTTCAACAGCATTACAGAATTAACAGATCCTTTTCCTTTCTTCCTCCCCATCTCTGTCATAAATGAATTTTAACAAGTAGAGCTCGTTAAACATATTTAGCACAGCTACCTGAAGCAGATTTTAATAGTTGCAGCATTCCTAAAATATCTCTCATGAAAAACACGGAGCTGGAAGAACACACCAGCATGTGCTGCGGGGATTCTGGGGTTGATTTTTCAAGATCATCTTTGTTAGGACTGACCATGAAAACCTTTGGAATTCTTCTCCAGAGGACACCTGACACCACATCCCGTGGCAGTGGCTCTGTAACACCCCCCAAGGCCTCCCAAACCCTAAAATTCCCTTTGCAGTACTAATCATTTGTTGTTTTGACTCACCTCAGGAATTACTGGGGGAAGGATTGCAACTATTCCACTGTTCCATGCCCCAAATCCAGGTGGAATCTGCCAGGGTTGAGTTTTCCAAGATCTTGTGCATCCCCCCAGGACCATCCTGGTTTTTTCCATTCCAGAAGTGAGAGCACTGGAAAAGATCCCAAATCCATGGGTATTTTACCAACATGACAACCTTCCCCAAATCCATGGATATTTGACAAACATGCAATTTCATTTTGGAGGTGGGACAGGAGGAATAGAAAAAACCTTCCCCAAACCAACGGATATTTTACAAACATGAGTAATTTCATTCTGGAGGTGAGACAGGAGGAATAGGAAAAACCACCCCCAAATCCATGGATATTTTACCAACATGAACAGTTTCATTCTGGAGGTGGAACAGGTGGAAGAAGAAAAACCTTCCCCAAATCCATGATTTATTTTACCAACACAAGTAATTTCAATCTGGAGGTGGGAAGGTGGAACAGGAAGAACCATCCCCAAATCCATGATTTATTTTACCAACATGAGCTGTTTCAATTTGGAGGTGGGACAGAAAGAATAGAAAAAACCATCCCCAAACCCATGGATATTTTACCAACATGAGCAGTTCCCTGAGGAGGTGGGACAGGTGGAATTCCGGGTTGGGATGTGGAGATGCTGGGATGAATAAAAGGCAGGGATTTTATAAATGTTGACAGGACATCCATGTTATTCCTCACCATAATTCCAATCATTCCAAGATTTTCTCACCTCTGCAGACATCAGGCACTCTGAAGGACCCCACTGATGGCAATTGTCCTCCTCCTTTGATAAATTCAAGTGTAACACAGGCCTAAAACTGAGATAAATCATCCATCAAACAGATTATCTTCTTTGTGCCCCCAAGTCTGTGCCAAGAATTTTTAATTTGCAGAATAATCCTTCCAGTCCTTGAGACTGACCCTAAATATTGGAAAGAGGTTATTTGTGACACTGATCCCAGCTCTGGGCGTGTTTTAAACCTGAACTCAGTGTCAACACAATTATAAAGCAACAGGCACAGGGGTTTCACTCACTGTCACATAATTGTTCAGTGCTGGCACATTTCAAACCTCATAAACGCCAGGATTGTACAAAATTAAGAATTGTCACATTTTAAATAGAACAAGATAAAACTAAAACTGGATGGGGACTACAAGAATTTGGTTAAAACTAAGTGGCTTCATTCAGACCTAATATTTACAAAATGGAGCTAGAAATGATTTCATGATTAACAAATAATTAATTGATACAGAATAATGAATATTGTGGTTAAATCCATTGTGTCCCTGCATTCCCATCAGGATTGAGGGACAGAGCCCTTCAGCAGTTGATCCTTGTGCAATGTGACAGAAATTGTCCATGGCTACACCAAAATAAAAACCTCCAGCTCTGTCATTCTCTGATTCCATGATCCCATGAAAACTGATTCTGTGTCCTTGTAAATGTTGTTTAAAATAAATTTATTCTTACCCATTTCCCCATGAAGTTGTTTCCAAATCTAGAACGGAAATAAAAGAAAAAAATAAAAGCAAAATTACAACTGTTCCATGATTTTTCCTGAACTGATCTCGACTCTGTGCTGGCATGGTGCAAGGTTCATGGAGTATTCAGAGTTTTCCCAGAAACAGAGAAAATTGGATTTTTTCCCCTCAGGCTACGAGTTTTATTTATGGATGGTTGGGAAAGAAAAAAATTAACTGTTGTTCAGTGGGTTTTGTGGACGTGCTCTCAATGCCTCTTCCTCTGTCCAAAAATAAAATTTTAAAAAAGCATTAATTAGTTAATCCTGTACAAACAACTCAGGTGTGCCGTGCTGTAGGTGTCTAAATAGGGGTCCATGGCAACATTTCAGTATTTTCTGGGGAAATCAATATTTTCAAAGCAGCAACTGCCATTTTCTGCCCAAATTAATGAATCTGCAGCTCCAGAGGTCAGGAGTTTGTGGTGCACTGTGCAAGAAATCATTTCTCAAGGCACTCTCCACACTGAGCTGCACTGTCAGTCCAGTTATGAACAGAATATTTATAGATGTAGGAGCCAGAGGAGGGAGTGGGATTGAAGGAACCGGTGCTGGAAGAAAACAGAACTAAAAAAAAATATATATATTTACATTATTGTTGCTGCAAGAACAATGAAACAACATCAAGTCCCTCCAGCAAGATTTTCTTGGTGCCTTACTGCCTAAAAAAAAGGTGAAAAAGCTTTGAAACAAGGATTTCCCAGCTCATTTCCAGTGCTGTCCTCTCCCTGTTGTTGGGGCAGCTCCAATAAACCCTTGAGGCTCTTTCTGCTCCCAAATCTCATTTCCACAGCCCTGGTCTTCAGCTACAACCCGGTGCAAAATCCTGTTTTCATCCTGAAAGGGAACCCCAAAGTCCAGACCACATTGTGCAAGTAATATTTCCAAAATTTCATTCCTACACTGCATTGTGCAAATTATAATTTCGTATTTTTCATTCCTGCACATCGTTCTCTATAAATTATTATCAAGATAAAATTCCCAACTTCCAGGATTTCCTGTCAGTGGCCACTTCAACTCAGATTTTAAACATTCCTCCCTTTTAAAAACATTCTCCAAATTTTCTGTAAATAAAGCAGTTTCCCTGTTTTCCCCAGGCATGTTTTCCTAAGGTTTCACAGCTCTAATTATGATGAGCAGAATCTTCACGGTCTCCTGCTACATTGCTCAAAAATAAAACCTCAAAAAAAATTTAAAAAAAAGGAAAAAACCACAATTTATTTAGAAAGTTTCTTTGAATTTCCTAAGTCGATGATTTCTTACATAACTGCAATTAAAAACCTCTGGGAAAGAACCCATTATGAGCACCGTGTCAGCAATTTTAGCTCATTACAGATGGCTTTCTCCCCTTTCCACATAACCATTTAATGAATTGGAACTCAGGATTGTATCTTTTCCCATCTGAGAGCAGCACAGATTTTCCTGGGAGGTTTTTAATCCGAGATTATGGGCTAATTTAGGGAAGGGCTTTAATGAAGGAGGGAATTCAGCCTTTTCAGCACCACAAAACATCTCCCATTGGCAGAGCTGCCATAGGCACTGCCATCCTTGGAGACAAAGAGTTTCCATATTTCCATATTTTCAGGTGGCTGGAAGGAGTTTTGAACAAGAAGAATCTCCTGGAGCAGCTCTCAGAGGCAGCAAAATACCCAATTCAGGATCTCAAAACCTGGATGGATCCTCATTTGCTTGGTTTGAATTTCTTATCCTTTTTCCAGCCAATTCTCTTCATTTTTAAAGCAGGAAGTGTTTTCTGTCCTCCCTTCCCAGTGCTCCCTGTATAACAACAGATCCCCAAAAAAAACCTATTTATATCCTTATGGAGTCCCCATTTGCTGCTGAAAGTTTGATTGTAGTAAGAACTGTAAATCGGATTAAAAAAAATTAAAATAAATTTTAAAAATAAAATCATTCCCAGGGAGCCCAATGCCATCTGTCCCCAGCCACCCCAAACTCCTCCTGGGGTGAAATTCCCCTTCTGGAGGAGGCACCACTAAGCTGCAGCAATGGAAGGTTCTGCCACCCCACTGGGAAACTGCTGGTTTTACCCAACGTAGAAACTCTTTTCCAGGTTTTAATTAAGTTGCTCTACTCTATTTTACATTTAATTCTGTCTTCTTTTGCTAGAAAAAAAAGAAAACTCAGTGTCAAAAGGAAGAATTGTTTGGTATCTCCTTTCCTTTCGAGTCTGGTCCCATCAGCTTGGGTTTATCCAGGGCACTGAAGAATTTGGCACTACCCCAAAATCTGACTCCGGGGTGAATTTTAGTGTGGCAAAAAAATTAAAGTTCTTTTTTACTGTCTGGTGTCTTCCAACTGCTCCCAGATACCACTAATTATCCACTAGAAACCATCTGAAAACACATTTGACACCTTCTTAATTCTAGTCCTTACTTCCACTGCTGTCCTTTTGCAATTTAAGTGGTAGAACCTCACCTTCAGGTAAATTTATTAATACATAATTCAAGAAATAATCCTACAACACCCATAAAAGCTTTTTTTTTTTTTTTCATTTCTAGGCAAGTTATGCAAGAGCATCAGAACAACATGGCCAAATTCTGTCATTATTGCAAGCAGATAACAAAAAGTAAACAAATAAATCCATAAACATCAACATTTTCATTACTTACATTCTAAATGCTGCGATAACAACCAGATAAAAAGCACAGCAGAGATTTCTCCAGCCTCGGCGTTATGAGCTGCAAATATTGCCACAGTAAGTCAACAAGGAAAGTTTTTATTGCTAAATATGTAATTAAAAAAGGAAACATCCCATTCACCCAGGAAAACCTGAGCTGGAACAGAACATTCTGGTTTGAATCAGCACTCTGAAATCCAGAGGAAACTCACATCACTAAAAACTCCAGAATTGGGTTTGTCTGGTTTTTATGATTCCACAGTGCTTTCAGAGTGGAAAAGTAGATTAATTGGAGCTAAAAAGAGAGCACAATTATTTCTGAAAAAAAAAATAAAAACCAAACACCTCAGGGCCTAAATGAACAATTCCTTTTGGAAGATTTTCAAATGCCAAGGAAATCTTTACGACATATTTTTCTCAGTTAACTAGGACATCACTGGAACCTAATCCAGGGCTACAAACACAGTCAGGGGCAGAGTCATTACTAAGAGGATGCTCTTAGGTCTGTTTTTTTTCTCACTTTGTAAGCAGATACCTCTGAATTAAAGAGGAATAAAGGTGTTGTGTGCAAAAGGAGCCATCCATCCCAGGATCACACCTGTAATAAACCCTGCACGGCTGCTCTGATAGCAGCCAGTCCCTAATCCAATAAAAGGGATCATTAAACAGGAGCGTCCTGAAAGGCACCGACAGAAAATCCTCACCCTCCGCTCAACCCCACAGAAATTCACAAAATATCAAACACAGATCCAGCCTGGCCGGCATTGAGCTTGAAAATATCCACAAACCTGAGAGTCATGACAAAAATCAATCATTTGTGGGATTAAACAGAGTGAAGGAATCCTTTCCACACTAATGGCAAAGCCAGAATTTGCAGCTTTATGAAGTCACCGAGGTTCACCCAAAACCTTTACAGTGATCCCAGACCCAACTGAGTCTGGAGGAGCAGAGTTGTGACAATGCAGATCCTTAAACAAAGTAGGGGTTTAGGACTGGGCGTTCTGAGGCTTAAAAAGGGTTTAGAGCAGCTGATGAAGGAGCTGAAATTGATAAATCTGCAGAGATGCAGCCAGGTAGCCCTGCCCCGCAGAGCGCGCTTGCCTCTTCCGATGATTCTCAAAGCCAACATCCCAACTGCTCCCTGTCCTGAACTGTCTCACCAATTAACATAATTGAGCTTAAATTCCAAGACACTGTTGTGGATTAAATCAGCTCTGCTGTTGCTCCTGCCCCAGGGGTTTTTGCCTGGCTCTGCCAAGCTCCAATGGAGCAGCATCTTTAACCACTGTCAGTAAAACCATTTCCTCCTTCATATTCACTCAAAACGCCTTTTTCTGGGAAAACTCCTCTTCCTAAAGCATCACTGCCTGTTTTTACACATCTGACAGCTGTCCTGCAGCTTCCCCGAGCCCTTGGGCAATGTTTGGGGTGCACAACCAGGACAGGAAACACCTTCTGCCCGCTCCACGTGGGTGCACGCACGGATTGCCAGGCACTCCCAGCACAGGAAATCTGGGATCAGAAATCTGGGATCACATCCCTGTGCTCAGAGGGACAAGAGGAATCCACTGCTGCCCTTCCAGATCGTCTGAAGAGCTCCAACACGACCGAGGGTTACTGCAACAGCACAATCAATGGGATCAGGGAGAGAAAATCTCATTAAAAGCTCCACAAAATGGCACAAAGCAGAGAATTTTCTGTTTGGACAGGAGCATCAACTCC
This sequence comes from Malurus cyaneus samueli, assembly GCA_009741485.1. Classification (NCBI taxonomy): domain Eukaryota; kingdom Metazoa; phylum Chordata; class Aves; order Passeriformes; family Maluridae; genus Malurus; species Malurus cyaneus. The sequence goes on from CM019222.1 coordinate 22,584,721, forward strand.
GTGATCTGCTGTAAATATTTGTTCCCCCATAAAATCTGTGATTTTTTTTAAATAACGGGTTTGTATCCAAATGCAAATTCATTATTACACCAGCTGTCATCCTAATGCTAAAATCAAATAAATAAAAGGGGATTTTTTTTTTACACTGGAGCACTGTAAACTGCAGACTCGAAAATATCCTCCATCAATCAGGTAATAAAAACCTTCCCCTTCTGCAGGTATTTAGATTTTCTGGGAATGACAGTTATTGGTAATCGAGTAAAGCTGCTAAAAAACAAAATGAGGAGTTGGTTTTGATTGATAGCAAAGACCTTTCCCTGCCCAGTTATCTGAATCCTGAGTGTAAAAATGACAACAAATCACCCAAGAGATAAACTTCTATCAGACATTAAACCAGAATTAAGTCTTCACTCCCATTTTTAACTTGCTAATCCCATTTATTCCATTTTTTTGTTTCCTTTCTAGGCCCTCAAAGTTCATTAGGACCTGCCCAATGATTACTCTACGTTTTCTTAATAGGCACTTGAGCTTTTTAAAACCCCAAATAAATTACAAGGATCACATCTCTGTTATCTGTTATTTTGCTGGCACCCTGGAGGAAAGAAAATTGTCCTTTTGGGACTGCTGCAATCTACCCTTAGAATATCACGCTCATTAATACTCCACGGTTATTTTTCAGATAATTTACTAAATACTGAGGTAACATCCTTCGGTTCATAACCCCAGCTCCTGTTTTAAAGACACAAAAAGCATCATTTTCCCCCGGTTGCCCAGATTTTAACATTAAGGTAGTTCAGAAAATTAATTCTTTCATTTTTGGAGATCCTTTGTGAGGGAGGGAGTTGTCTCCATTTCAGGGAATCCACTTTAGAACGCCCCCAGTTGTCTTCTGTGGTTTTAATTGACTGAATCCCTTGGTGTGCCACCAGCTCAGAGCAGCCCCATATTCCTGGGAAAGAATGTGATTCTGACAAAATGATGTAAAATAGATTATCTGCATCTTTAATCAATAGTTTAAATGCATATGGAGCATTGAAACATGGTGTTTACTGCACCATCCCTTGTGGAGTGTAATTATATTTTCTATACATGAAAGCAATTTAATTTGTTTGCATCAAGAGAGACACTCGTGTAATATTCCAAATAATAATGATGTGTACAATGATCCAGACAGGATTTAATTTTTTTTAAACAATTCTCTGCTAAACAACACAACACTTTATTACTTGAGCAGCCTCTCTTCAGTCAGCATTAAGAAAGAAAATCAGAAGTGAGCTGAAGCAGAAATGAGAGATGGTTTGATTAAAGCCCATGTTATTCCCTCTTCCTCCGGACTCAATTTGCTCATCCCGGTGGGGTTAAATAAATCAAACGAATGACAAATTACCTTTATGTCACTCCCATGCTCTGAGCATGGGATGTGAACTCCTCCTGACCTAAAAGTGCATCTTTACAGGGGGAACTGATTGTGTCTGCACCAAAATCTGGTTTTGCCTTTGTGGTTATTTGATAGCAGGGTCACCTTTGGTTGGGGCACAGGGACAAGGAAATCAAACACCAGGGATTCACCTTCACATCCTGATGGACCCCAAGGTGCCTCTGATCTGCAGCACAGAGAGACACCAAAACCAAAAATGGCAGAATCACCGAATCCTGGAATATCCTGAGCTGGAAAGAGCCACAGGGATCATCAAATCCAGCTCCTGTCCATGCCCAAACCCCAGAAATCCCACCCTGGACATCCCTGGCAGCACCACCCAAATGCCCCTGGAGATCTGGGACATTCCCTGGGGATCCTGGGCAGTGCCCACATCCTAAAAGAACTTTCCCTGAGATCCAGCCTGACCCTGCCCTATTGGATGGAAATAACACCATGTTCAGGGTTCTTTGTTAATGATCTTCCTGTCGATTTTATAAACAGAAGTACAGACAGAGAATTAAAATATCCTAAGTTCATATAACTACCAAGAAAACCAGAATTCAGTGCTGAACTGTCCTCCTTTGTCCCTCAGTGTCCCCACTGCAGGACAATCTCTGCAATCTCTCTCATTCCATCGCTCAGGTGTGCAAATCCAAAGCCAAGAGCAGCCAGAGTCTCGGTGCAATTTTGATATCAGGGCTCTGCCATGACTCAGTGATCAGTTTTGACGTGCGATGCAAATCTGAAGTTAAAAATATCGTTTTCCCTCAAAGTTAATTATGAATCATTAGGAAGACTGAAATAAAGTCTTCTACCACGTCCCTCGCAGCTTTTCTGAGCAAACAGGGAAAACACAAATCACTTCAGAGAGCTGCTTCAAGGTAGCAGACACTCGGTAACTTTGGGGTTTATTTAAAGCAGTCTCATGTCTAAACCATGTGGTTTTGTTGTTGCATCTGGAAGTGCTACAATTAAGATGGAAATCACCTCAGAAATATAACTGGAGTGTGCTGAACTGAACAGGTACGAGCACAGATATGCATGAGGGTACTGGAATTGGATCCTCACATTGAGAAAGCACCAAGCAGTTCCCACAAACCAAAAAAGGATCAGGAACATTGAGAATTCCTGCCCAGAGAGCAGCCCTTGGTGAATTTAAATTTGCTTTCTAAGCTGCAGCCTCTCCTTGAGCTGGGGAAGGGAATTACCAGCACTGCTGAAGCTGCAGAAATCCCATTGTTTTATTTTTACATCCAGATTGCTGCTCTCTTCTCCCTTTTTAATCACCCCAGCAAGGAGGGAGTTCCAACACAACCAGAAGTTGCTTTGGTGGTGAATTTTGAATGTTAAAGTGCAAAAAGGAAGAAAAAGCAGAGAATCCTTCTCTCTCTTTCCTGAGCTTTGTACCTCAACCCCTGAGGGATGAATCCCTCTGCCCTCACCATACCCCAAATGCTTGAACACCTCAGTGAAATCTCACTGTGGATGGAGAGGAGGGGATTGAGAGAACAAAGGGAAGAGATGCCAAAGGTGTTTCACTGCCAGGAAGGATGAATTGATTTATCACTGAGCCACAAACACCAGAGAGCCCAAAACCTCAGTGAGAATTTACAGCCAAAAACCCCACTTATTTTCCATATTTATGGCAAAGACCCCACCAGCTGCCTGAACTCATTTAGAGCAAAAAGCAACAAGTGCATGTGTGGGGAGATTTCATCTAATTTGTTGCTTCTATATTTTTTTCTTGATATTGTGCTCAAGTGCACTTTTATTTAAAATAAAAAAACCCAAATCTTGGCTGCCATGCCAAGCCCTGGGAACTCAAGACCAGCCTGAAAGAGGAAACTGCATTTTACAGAAATTTCCCTTTATCGTGTTCTAACAGCACCTTTTTCTCTGGAGTAAATCACCTGCAAGGATTGTATTAAAGAATTTCTGGGCACTGTATTGAAGAATAATAATGGCAATTTCATCGTGATTTCACAGTATAAACCATGCACCACACAAGAAAACCACCACAGACAAATCCAATTTGTTACTTTTCCCAACACTGAATTCTACTTCTCTTCGGATGGCAATTAGTTCTTACAAAAGTTTAATCAAAGACTCAGTTTCTTGAAATGCAGCACAGTCAGAGTAAGATTTAACCAATAATTAAGTAAATTGGACTTGGATTAGTACACAGGAAATTGAGGATAATTCATAAACATTATCCATTAGCAACTTGTGTATTCACACAGCGCTGGGGTTGTTTTTTCAGAACTGATAACGTTGAATAATGCCATGAGAAAATAAAAAGTATTTTGCAAGTCTATTAGAACGATAAATTCTTTTACCTGCGTGTGGAGAGGGCTGCACTAGGTGAGGGAAGCTGCTGTGCAAATCAGCAGAGGCTGACCTGAAAGAGAGGAATGGAAATGGGAAAACATTCCAAAATGCCAGCATGAAAGGATGACGCAGAAACCTCTGAGAAATGAGAGGGAGAGAAGGGAAAGAAATCCCTAAAACAACGGGGAAAGTACAGACAGATTTGGGCCTTGCAGACCGCACAAAGAGAGAATCATCACACTCAAAGGAATATTTTAAATCAAAATGATGCTCAGAATGCTCAGCAAGGTGTGGCTGGGTGCAATTCCAACCTTTGCAAGGAGGGTCAGCAGCCACAAAACGATGCTCCAAGAGCTGTTTGGTAAATTCCAACCCTGTCCTGCTTGTGGAGGAGTTAAAAATGGAGTGGAACTTGGAAATCTGTGAGAATTTTGCCAGAAATGAGTGAGAGGTGGGAACACGGAGGGGCCTTCAGCAGATAAACCCCAGAAATAATTATCCATAAAGAGCGTTTGGTGGCTCTGTTTTGGCTGCTTCTGCACTCAGAGCTATGAAGTTGGACACCTGTTTGCTCAATAAATATGAAACCAGGCTGATCATTACAGAGCTCTACTATTTCAGGACAATTCATCCCCATTTTCTCTTTGATTTCTCCCTTACCTTCAGTATTTATTGGTTTTTAGCTGAATGAGCTTGAGTTGTCATTTGGAGTTTTGCTGCTGCACCTTTGATTCATGTGATAAAACAGCAAATGCAGCCAAGAGCATCAAGAACTGCTTGTGGAAATGCTGATTTACTATTGCATTGCTTTTTTTCTGAAAAAGAGACTCAAATAATAAATCTGTGGCACAGAAAACACATCCCCCGACTGGATTTTCAAAATACTGAAGCTTGATTTTTATTAACAATTAAAACTTAGTTAATGAACTTTCATTTTTAAGTCTATGGGTACATAGGATGCCTTTAAAAAGTGTTAATTTCCAAGCAACCACTGTGCAAAATGTAATAAATGCTAGGATGTTGTGTCTGTACTTTCCTGGATAAATATTTTGCAAGGAACTGAGCACTGCTCACTAAATTCCTGTATTTGCCATTAAAACCATGAATCGAATTTTGGGCATTCTGTAAAGTTATAAAAATACCAAACTAATCAATGTGCACATTATGTGCTGTGGTTATCTACTTTAACATTAAAAAATACAATTATTCTGTTCATCCTCAGTGCAGGAAAGTCACAGGACTGAATTCAAACCTCCACACATCAAACTTTAAGAGCAGCAAGACAAAAATGAATTGTGCTGTGGCACAAAGTCACACCTCATGGTCACTTCACTGCATTACCCGTTCTGTCTAAGGGGAAAATTAATTAAGATGGCATTAGATACACAGCAAATACATGAAAAAAACAAATGGCCTAAGCAGATTTCATTAAGTTCTAATGTGGTTTCAAATTGCTTTAATAGGTAAGTTCATGACACAGCACTTTTACTGCTGCTGACAGGTCAAGGAGAGAAAAGCAGGGCCAGGAGTCCACAATTGGAGTTTTGGGGCTTATTTGCAGTTTGGATGTTGATCTTTTTCAGATTTACATGACACTGACTGTTCCTTTATGTGCTGGGAAGCACAAGGAGGATTTAATCATCAGGATTACCCTGGAAGGGGGAATAATCACCCAAATATGGACATTCCTGTGGTTTGCTCAGTCAATTCCGAGTCAAGGCAGCAGCAAACGCTGAAAGCAGAGGGAGAATCCCAATGGGAGATCATATCCTACAAACCAATAAAGGGGACATTAAAATGTGACCCCAAGTAACCCCAAAGGTGCTCAACACACCAAGAGCTTTATTCCAGCAATCTCCTCTTTGCTTGGAATCACAAAGCAGCATTTTGATTCTTCCAGGTTAAACACAACTTACCAAGCTATCAGAGTTTGGAGCAGAACTTCAAATCCCAATTCCATATTGATAGTTTGAGGGGTATTTTCCAGGAAAGTTGAATTTCTGGTTGTAAGAATCAGGATGTGCACATCTCATCTCCTGCAACTAGAATCCATAAAAAACATGGAGCTAAATGCTTTGTTAGCTCACAGAGACTCACTGTTCTTTAAGTTTTCTTACATTTCTGTAAAACCTCCCCCTTTGCACCTATGGGATACTGTATTTATTTACCCAGTGGAATGGGTGATCCTTGGGGCACAAGGTGCCTTTTTTTTTCAGTTCACACTCTACAGCAATAAAAAACTGAGCTATGATTAGTATGGGAATTTTCCATGGAAATCTTTCCCATTCCATAGAATCACTGAACAGATCTCTCCATTTTACAAGGTGTTACCTTCTCTTTTTATCCTTTGTCTCCTCCACTCTGGGACAGAAGCAGTGAGGAAAAAAACCCCAAAGTATTCCCATAAAACAAGATTGCCAAAAAGCCATTTTTCCAAAATGTGGACGCTGCTAAAGTGCCTTTGGGACTCCAGAATTTCCACAGCCAAAATCTGGCTTTACAAAGCATGAAAAACCAAGTTACAACTGCTTGGAAAAGCTGTAAAGTTTGGGTTTTTTGAAGTTTCAAAGGCACCAGCAGTGAGTCAGAGCAGCGCTGCAGAGGGACAGGAGCCAGCAAGCGGCAGGAGCAGCACGAGGGGGAGGCAAACTCATGTTTGAGGCTTCTCTTTTGCCTGCCAGTGCCTTGGACTGCCTGGATTTTTTTATTTTTTTTTTTTTGGTGGGGGTTGAATGCTTGAACAAAGCCAAGCTGCCAGGATATTTTGGGGGGAGGCTGGAATTGTTCCCACCACCCCCAGGAATCGCGGCGTTACCGCTGCTGAGGCTTTGATCAACTTGTTGCCTGAACTTGGAGTGGTTTGTCATTGATTTGTCATTCCCTTCCCGCCTGGAGACATCTTGGAGAGAGTCAGCAGCTTGTCAGAGCTGTGACTGATGAACAAAGGAGGCTGGGGAGAGCCTGCAAGAGGCTCTTCTCCTTGGCAGCTCCGCCGCACTCGGGTGACTCCGGAGGTGTCGCGTTCCCTTCGCTTCCCTTCCGTCTGTGCTCAAAGGAGAGTGGATAAAAGAGGCCACAGACACAGCCAGAAGTGCAGGAGAAGACAAAAATCCGTCTCACTTTGTCTTTATGGTGAAATAAAAGTGGAGCAATGAATCATCCCAGCACAGACAAATCATCCAAGGCATCTTAAAACAGTGCCGTGAGTGCTGCAAGATCACCTGTCAGTCAATAAAAGGAACTGCGGGGCTGAGAGGGTGACACGGACCCTCGGCCTCATGGAGGGATTTAAATTCTAAAATCCTGCTTTTAAGGATTTTAGAAATTCCTTAATTAGATCCCCTTAATCTTCAATTTTAACCCTTTGTGAAGGGTGGATGGGCACTGCACCAAGGATGAGATCAGGACAAAGTTGGAGCAGAAATGGCCATGGATCCGTCAGTGAGGCTGCAAACCAGCCCCGGTGTCTGCTGTGCCGGACACCTCACCCAGAACTCAAAAAAACTCCAAAAGTTTAGCTGGGAAACAAAATGGGAATGGAGAAACTGATGGCCAACATTCCCAGATTTCCCAGGTCATGAAGGCAGAGAGGATGGAATTCAGAGTGCACCAATTCCCCAGAGAAACAGCACCAAGTGCAGAGATCATCCCACAAATTCATTCTCACTTGACAAAAAAAACCCCACACATTTTAAGAACAGTAATTATTGTAATATATAAGAATATTCACCTTTTCTTTTTCTCCTATGGCCAATGGCTTCATCCTTGCTAAGACTTCTGTGAAAATAAATAGAATTTCTTCCAGGGAGAACACTCTGTGGGTAAATACAGAACATAAAAACACCATACACACCATATAAAAGGGCAATATATACTATATAAAAATACTACATAAAAGCAATTTTTTGTCATCAGAAAGAACTTTGGCAGGTATTTGTGGCTGAAATACCACCCATAGTTCTTGTCTTGACTTCACAACTGTTCAGATAATTCAGCTGTAAATATTTTTGTGAAAAACTCTTTTCGGAGGAAAAACATTCATTTAAGTCTTATTTTCTTNTAAATATTTTTGTGAAAAACCCTTTTTGGAGGAAAAACATTCATTTAAGTCTTATTTTCTTTTTTTTTTCCCTGTTCATAGCAAGTTTATCCTGTAATACCCAATCTTTTTCCATAGCATGTCAGAGCCTTTGATTAGAATAAAATTAAAGAATCAAAAAATTATAGAATAATAAAATTATAGTCATTAAGCCCAACCTTTAAGACCTATTTGTAAATATTCACATGCATTTTTACATGAATACAAGGTTTTAACAGGGAAGAGACAAATACATCCCTTAAGTAGTAAAAACTGCAGTAATACCCTACAATAATAGTCATAATAACACTAGAAATGTTGGATCTTGGATTATCTTTTGAAATTTAAATTACTGAGCTAAATTTCTTTTAAACTCAAAATACAGAAGCTAAAGAGAGCACACTTCCTGTTTTGAAGTGCTTAGATAAAATAATATATTAAATCTGTACAAAAAGCACCCTTTTCTATCAGTTTAAAAATAATAATAATATTGAAAAATACGAGTTTTCCTGCAGGTTTCTGCCCATGGTGGCTCAAGCCCACGATCTGGGCAGAGTTTGCCATCTGTCTCCTCTTGCATCACGCCCTGACTCAAACTTCCGCCGTCCTGGGGCTTTCTTTTGGCAGATGCTGCACAAAAATTGGATCAAATTTTTTTTTTTAAAAAAAAAGCCCTTCTGAATTAAGACTGCCAACAATGCCTTCGACTCGTGCTCTTTCCCAGGGATAAACCATATTTATAAAATACAATTTATGTGGGGTGCCATCAAGTATTTATTAATACTTTGCTGACTCAGAGCTCCTGACAGAGCCGAAGGCGACGTCTCCAACTGAACACCGCAAATAATTCACAGCTTTAAAACCAACTTTGCATCTTTTTAATCTCAAAATGAGCTGGCACCAGGGCAAGGAGGTGACACCAGGGCACCAGGCTGGGATCGTGATGGGTTTGTGGTGGCTTTGTAGTGGGTTTGTGATGGATTTGTGGTGTTCCTGAGCTGCCTCTGGATGCCTGGACATCCCTTGGCTCCCAAATATCTCAGAGCTTCAATTCCTGCCCCATCCAGCCTGGTCTCAGGCACTCCCAGGGATCCAGAGGCAGCCACAGATTCTCTGGGAATTCCATCCCAGCCCCTCCCCAGCCTACAAGGAACAATTCCTGCCCAAAATCCCATCCATCCCTGCTCTCTGGCAGTGTGACCCCATTGCCTGTGTCCTGTCCCTCCAGCTCTCCTGGAGCCCCTTCAGGCTCCAAAAGGGGCTCTGAGCTCTCCCTGGATCCTTCTCCTCTCCAGGTGAACATTCCCAGCTCTCCCAGCCCTAGAGCAGCTCTGTGTTCTCCCCTGGCCTCTCCTGCATCTCCACACCTTTCCTGTGCTGGCCCCAGGCCCTTCCCATAAAATTCTTTTCTTCCCATGGAAGGGGAACCCTTCCCATAAAACACTCTTTCCTTCCATGGAAGGAGACCTCTTTCCCATAAAACACTTTCCTTCCCACAAAAGGAGAATCCTTCCCATAAAACACTCCTTCCCATGGAAGGAGAACTCTTCCCATAAAATTCTTGCATGGAAGGAGAACCCTTTCCCATAAAACACTTTCCTTCTCACAAAAGGAGAGCCCTTCCCATAAAATACTCTTTTCTATCTCCATCTTTTCTTACAGATTCTTCCTTTCCAGCCCAGTCTGGGGCTGCTCTGTGCTGGGTGAAGCTCAGGAGGCTGCAGGAGCTCTCCAGGGATGGAGCTGACCCTTCATTGATGTTTTCACAGCTTGAAGCCAAGGTCCTCACTCAGATTTGGGGCTTTTTAAACCCCCCAGCACTGCAACGAGAAGGAACCAGAACAATTTAATCACCAGCAAAAGAAATGGGACCATTCTGAGGGGGATTTATGGGCAAACACAAACATCCCCCACATCCTAAAAACAGCGACCCCACAATGCACCTGCACCAGCCAGTGCTGCAATTTGGGAGCATAATTAACTGATTCCTTTAATTACAAACACTCTGCAATTATTATTATGGCTATAAAATAGCCATTTAAAGATATCTCTACACCCACCCATGAACACTGTCACAGGTTCCTCCTCCTTTTAGGAAGGCACTCATTAGTATTTAGAAACAGATCCTTTCCACCTTTACTGTGTGCCTTAAAATTGATCAAGTGAGGACACAAAATAACTGAATTTTATCTTGAAGTAAAAAGGTCTAAGAAGCTCGTATACAAAAGCTATAAAAATCCCTAATTAAAACCCCAGAGATCCCCAAAAAAGCACTTATCTTCTCCGAAGGCAGAGCTTTGTTCCCAGTGTATCTGTGCTCATAAACTGAAAATAGGTGAACACACTCCAGGCTCTGTAAATTATTGTCTAATATCCCATACATCTCATTACAAAAGTTGTTTTTTCTTTTCTATTTTTAAGAATAATTTCCTGGCTCTCCAAAGAGAAATCTTCCATGTTACCTTCTTTACAAACACAAATATTTCCTGGATGCAAGATCAGCTTCGGGGTGGCAAAAGCCATCAATATTTTTTCCATCTGTTTTCCACCCTTCCTTTGAAACCAAATTAGCTGGAAATGCAAGAAATCAAATCACAGGTGAGAAAATCAAAAGAAAAACGAGAACTGCTTTAAATAAAGGGAAAAATCACAGCCTCTTGTTTTCTGTGGAGATGCAAATCTCCTCCTACATCACAAGGACTTTTGAACTCCATTTCCGTGGATGCTGCTGGGAACTCAGCTCATTTTTCCTGTGTCTTAAACAGAATAATTTATTCTCCACAACAAAAAATTACGACTGCATATGCAAATATTGTTCCCAAATAAAAACCATTCCATTAAAATTCTCATCTGTGAATAAGGTGAATGCTGTTGTAGCACACACTCAACAGCTTTTGGAGGAGCAAAATGCAGAATAACAAGTTCCAAATGCTCACTGCTTTGTTCATTCTGCCTTTGCTGGGATGGCAGCAAAATGAAATTAAATACTTTTCTTAAATAGGTGTATCTTGCCATCATTTCATTTACTGGCACATCAGGCTACACCCATTTCATCAATTCTTCATTTCTTCAGAATTTCAGAGGAAAGATTCAATTAATTTATTCCTGCCAAAGCCTGCCATTCCGGGAGACTTTTTCAAATTAAATTTCATCACCAGCACTTGATTTTCAAGCCCACATCACCCCAAAGCAGCCTCTGGAGCATTGTGAGATTCTCAGAGCCTCAGGCACAGGCTGTCCCATTCCCAATCCCAATCCCAGTCCCATTCCCAAACTGGGAATCTGGCCCCACAGGGGCTGGGCTGAAGATGGCCAGGAGTGGGAGGTTTGGATTGCAGGAAATTGTTTAGGCTAGAAAATTCTTATCAAAATATTTGCACCAACACAAGTTTGGAGCGCTTTGCCTGATTTACTTTCCTAACCACAGCCTGGCTGAGTTTGTATTTCCGGGCTTGGGAGGAAAAGAAAAAAAAAATACAAAGTCAAGATCAGTGTTGACTGTGCAATATTATCTCAGCATTCCCCTTGATAATATCTGCTGGAAAGGTTCAGAGAGGAGCCAGGAATATCCAGAACAAGAATATTCAGAATATAAAACAGGAATTTACAGGAGGAATATCCAGCAGGAATATCCAAACAGGAATATCCAGAACATCCAGCAGGGATATCCAAACAGGAATATCCAAAGAGGAATATTCAGAACATCCAGCAGGAATATCCAAACAGGAATATCCAGCAGGAATATCCAAACAGGAATAACCAGAACATCCAGCAGGAATATCCAAAGAGAAATATCCAAACAGGAATATTCAGAATATCCAGCAGGGATATCCAAACAGGAATATCCAAACAAAAATACCCAACAGGAACACCCAGCAGCAGCTCACAGGTGACTCTGCAATCACTGATGCTCTGAGGCAGAATTCTAAGTGCTGCTCCACAGCTCTATCCAGTCCTGCACACAGAAATTTCCAAAAAGGCCCTGCTGGCAATGGCTTGAAGGATCAAAAACACTGATATTGGGGGTTTGTGTCATGTAATTCCATCCTAATTAAACAGCAACCCTTTAGGCAAGTTCTGAAGGGTGCAAACAGCTGAAGCTCTCAATAAAGCAGTGCAAATGAATTCCAAAGCCCACAGAGTTAGGAAAGTAAAGTTGAAACCAAAAGGCAAACTCGACTAAATGCTGCAAATCCACCCAGTCCTTCTTGTGCACTTGTATAGGCAAAAAATTGCCATATTTACATATAATAATTAACCTTTAAACTATAAGTTATAGCTGTAGACTGAATCCTCGCTCTGTGAATTATTTTTTCACATAACACACAGATTTTAAACAATTGATTTTTTTTTTCACACACCACTAGAAGTTAAGCTTTAAACAATAAATAGAATGAAAACTCATTTTTAGCTCCTATTTGCCAGCTGGGTGAAAGTTCTCTTCCCAACAGCTTTTGGTAAATCCTGGAGAAGTGAGGCAGCCCCCAGGATTATTGATGGCCTTCCCCTCAGCCAGATTTACAAATTGTCACACAACTTGCGGTTATTTTGCATGAAATTCCAAGCAAGTGAGCCGTGTGCTTTTTAAGATGCTCGAAATCCAATTTTACACTTGTCTTAATCACTCCTGATCAGTTCATCACACGGTGGGGCTGCCATCTGCTCGGATTCCCAAACACAAACTCCTCCTGCTGCTGCTGCACAGACACAGGGGCGGCTGTGGGGGGATGGAGCCACACCTGACTCCCCCAGGATGAATTCCTTACCCCAAAAAACAAATCCCTATCCCAAAAACCAAATCCTTATCCAAAAAACCAAATTCTTATCCCAAAAACCAAATCCTATCCCAAAACCCAAATCCTTATCCCAAAAACCAAATCCCCATACCCTTATCCCAAAAATCCTTATCGCAAAAACCCAAAACCCTATCCCAAAATGCAAATCCCTATCCCAAAAACCAAATCCTTACCCCAAAAACAAAATCCTTACCCCAAAAATTGAAACCCTTATCCCAAAACCAAATCCTTATCCCAAAATCAAATCCTACCCCAAAAACCTTATAAACACCTTTAAATGTTTTGGAGGTTTTTTTCTATGTAAACCCATTAACTAAAGATTTTAAAATAGTCAAGAAAAGCAGCAGGCTCAGAATGGTGTGGCACATCTTTTGTGCTGGGCTTTTTTATTTGTGAATTGGTATTTTCCATTCAAAATTCTGCTGTTAACACGTTTCAGAACTTTACAGGAAAGTGAGAAAGTGGAACTGATCTCTTCCACCTTTCAGAATGCGTTTGGCAGAAAGGAAAAACAGCAGATCTACCTGGACTTTTTAAATTTCGCAAGGAGTAACATACAGATGTGAACCACAAAGCCACGAGAAGCGAAGGCGAAGGAAATCCCCTTGAGTTGCTATAAAAGGCTGAAAAAAATGAAAATTAATGGGACATCTCACATGGAAACGAGTTAATGGGTATAATAAATTGAATTTGTAAGAATTCGAGTTGCAGCGTATTTCCACAGCTCAAAACCCCCTGGCCAGATGATTTTCCAGCCAGAAGAGGCAGAGCTGCCCTCTCTGAGGAGCCCCATTAAAGCTCTGCTGAAACCAAACTGATTTCATTCCAGCTCGGTGGGTAACAGCACTGCCTCCTTCCCTCTTTTACTGCCACACCATAAAAACCCAGGAATTAGATTTAGGAGCAGCCACCTGCTTTCTCAACAGACTGCCAACACCTGATACTTTTTTATTATCCTTTTTCGAGGCTTATTGTTGTTGCAGACAGAATTTGCTGAAAGTTTGGGGTCTTGTTGAAAGGCAGTGAATAATAACAGGTAAAACTCGATGGATATTCTTCTCCAGCCATATGGTAATTTTTGATTTTTCCCCCAGAATCGTTTTTCTATTTATAAATCTCATATTATTCAGTCAGTGAAGACCAAAGGTGCTACAAATGAGTGATGGCCCAAATTTGGAGTGGGATTAAAATATGAGGGAACAACACAACCCATGCCCAGGAGGAATCAGAGAGGGATTTTCTTTCCTTCTCTTTATTCCACGGGCATGAATCCCTCCCTGTCCCTGCTGCTGCACCATTTCCAACTGCACTGCCCTCCAGACACATCCAAAGGAGCAGGTGGAAGTCATTTCAGCTGTACTTCTTTAATAAAACCAGATAAACAAGGCTGGAATTAGCCCCAAAAGGAGAATTTTAGCATGAAAGCAAGTTCTGAAATGAAAAGTGAAACTCAGCACCCAAAATCATGGAGCTTTAGTACTCCACCTTTACTCACTGGTGTAGTAAAGCATGCTAAAATTAAATTTTCTTTGGACACTTGCACGAATCTGAATCACTTCTGCTATGCCTAACTCTTAACTACCAACCAAAAAATAATGATAATCATGCATGCAGGCAGGAAAGTTGATTAGATTGAGATCAGAGACAGATTCAGATGGAATAACAAAGCATCAAAATGTCTGTAGTGATTATCTGAGAGCCTGTGCCCACGCTGCAGCTCAGGGCTCCAAAGCAGAATTTCCAACAGCAGAGCCAAGACTTTGGGTGAGTTTGTCCCTCCAATGCTATAAAACTGCTGAGCAGGAAAATGCTGAAGATTTTCAGGAGAAATCAGAGCTAATTAACAGCACACAGAGGTACCGTCAGAAATCTGGTATCTTAAAATGTGGGAGAGATGTCTAAGCACTGAAAGGGCATCATCACAGGAATATGAAAGGGATAAGATTAAAAAATTATGTTTCATTTCGCAGCACAGCATTGAATAAACCATGCTTTAACCTCTCTTCCCAATCTCATTCAATTAAGGCTTTGTCCCAGAAAAAAAAATGTGCAAAAGTCCTGAGAGGGAAGAGTGATGGATGCTCCACTAAAGAGGAATGAAAATAAAACAGTCTGATAAGCATCCCCAAAAATCAACCACTGAATTTCACAGAATCACAGGATGGTTTGCTTTGGAAAGGACCTAAAATCTCATCGAATTCCAGCCTTCACACGGTGATTTAAAGGATTTAAATACTCTCTTCTCCAAAATAAGCCAGAATGGCTCCATCAAGCCAGCCAAGCTCCATTTGGGATGGGTAAGTGCAGAGCTCATTGTGCTGAGCTGTTCCCTGCCTGGGGCTGCCCCGTTCCTCAGCTCCATCAATCCCAAAGCTCCTCCTGCATCCATCTCAGCCCAGCACTGACACAAAACCTCTGACTGCTGAAAAAGAACCCTAGATCCTCCTCTCTGAACCTCAACAAGAACCAAACCTTTCCTTTGGTGGGCTCACCTGCCTGACTCCGACCTCTCCATGCCCAGGACATCCCCAGCTCACTCACATGGGGCTGATGAGGCTCAAATCCTCATCAACTGAATAAATTTATAAAAGATATAAAAACTCCATTAACATTTCACCTGCACCATCCTCACTCTGAGGTGACTGACTGCTCTCATCCCACTTTTCACAAGCTGACCTATGGGTTTTATTTCCTCCAAGGAGCAGGACTGGGAAATGAATTTATAAATCAATGATGAGCCCATTTTTGGTGAATCCCCACAGCGTTCAAACTCGGTGCACTCTCATTTCAGGGAATGTTTTATTCCCTTATTATTTTAGGAAGATACAACTGGAGGAAGAGCAGCATCCACACAACTCCCCGGTGTAACAGCACAGATTGCTCCACTCCTTCACCTCCAATTTCAATTTTTGGGTGATTTTCTCAGATCATCTGAGGGTTTCTACACCAACTTTTGTTAGGGGAGATAAAGCTTTCTTTCCCATTCAAGAAGCAGATAACCCCTGGCATTCACTCCATCACCAGTTTCCCCCTCTTTTAAATGAGCAGCCTGGACTAAAAGCAAGCTGTAAAACGTTGCCTACAAAACAGCAAACAAATGGTTTGGCTTGGCTGTGAAACTCTCTCACCACTTTCTGCTGGAATCAAAAGCTGTGATTCCACCACAGCCACCTCCACCACGGTTCTATTGAGTCAAAATCTGGCTCAGAACTGCAAATCCTATTTGCAGGCAGGCAGAATTCACACAAACAAAACTGAAATGATAATTGAGAGAGAGTTCTTGAATAAATGCTGTGTTTGTCCTGGACAGCACCCCTCTGCCATTCCCATTGTGCTGTCAGGAGGGAGGATTATTTCCTGAACATTCAGATTGTGCTCAATGTGAACTCTCACATGGGCACGTGGAGAGAATCCCTCAGCAGGAATTGTTTCTCTTTATTAGAGACTATGGAGAGTCAAAATTTCATTCTAAAAATGTTCCTTATGCAGAGTCAAAATTTCCTTCTAAAATTATTTCTTACTCAAGCACAGATAGTTTGCACAAGCCACACCAAATATTGGGAGAAAGCAACAAATACTGCTTTCCTCAAAGTATTGCAGGACTGAAATGAAAACCAAGCAAAATCTCCTTTCAAACCCAGAATTGTGGATTTTGCTGCCCCAAAATGCCCTGTGGATTGACATTAAATACAGCCTGGCTGCAGGTTTTTCTGGCAGACAGAGGAGAAGCACCTCCACTGGGTGAAGGCTCTCAGATAATCACTACAGACATTTTGATGCTTTGTTATTCCATCTGAATCTGTCTCTGATCTCAGTCTAATCAACTTTCCTGCCTGCACACATGATTTTCATTATTTTTGGTTGGTAATTAAGACTTAGGCATAGCAGAAGTGTCTCAGAATCATGGAAGTGTCCAAAGAAAATTTAATTTTACCATTCTTCACTACACCAGTGAGTAAAGGTGGAGTGCTGAAGCTCCACTTACACTGCAGCTGGACCAGCTTCATCCCGCACTTCAAAAAACATTCAGATATTGATATCGAATTAACCCACACCATTTTAGTGACAAATCAGTGACAAATCCAGTTCAGCTTCCTGAAATCACACCAACCAAGCTTTGTTTTCTCTACTCACGAAATTCTGTAATTTTTCAGAATCAGGATCCAGCTACATCTCCTCAACGGAACCTCCCAGAATCCACCATCCCAGCTCTAGCTTTACTGGTTTGGAATTTCTGTAACTCTGCTGGTTTTGAGTTCCTCTAACTCTGGTGGTTTGGAGTTTCTCCAGCTCTGCTGTTTCTCCAACTCTGCTGCTTTTATCAGTTCAGAGGAACAGAATAAAACAAAACAAACTGCCAGAACACGATCCCTGCCTCCTGTACAGCACCCATCCCAATTCAGTGATGCAGAATTTAAAACAGCGTGGTCCATGGCTCACAAGGAGCCAGCAACCTCAGGAAAAATGGAAATAAAACCAAAATATAGCTGCCAAAATGGAGTTAATCTCTGAATGTGGTCTTGTGCTGATTTCAATTTGCTTCTCTTCGTGCTTGCAATGACTGAAACTGGTGGGGGTCCACTCTGCTGGTAAATATTTTATATTCTTATTTAGATAAAAAGTCACAAAAACCTCCTTTCTAAGGTGAATTTAGTCAGGGTCTTGATAACAAGAAATGGAAGAAAATGCATTTCCACATGCAGAACTCTGTCCTTCTGCAGCCACAGGCATGGGGTGGAGGATGCTGAGGGTTCCCAGAGGGACCTGCTGCAAGAAAAAAGAGGAGCTCATGAAAATCCCTCTGTATGACCTGACCTGTCACCTGCAAAGTTTTTATAAATAATTACAAAGTTCTTTATAAATAAATAATTACAGAATATTAAGTTTTCCTGTTCATAAAAAATAAAATTTTCATTCTGGGCTTGCAGGATTCTGTATCCTGGAAGGCAATTTTTTATCTTGTTCAGCTTTATCACAAATGCCATGGACTCCTGAAAGATCTTCCTGCACTTTGATGTTCCACTCAGCCACGGGGATGGGCAAACTGGAGGGGAAAAGGGGCCCAGCAGCAGAAACTGAACTTCTGAAGGCTGAAAATACTGACAGAGCTCAGAGCTGGCCCCTGAGGTATCCACACAACTTCATCCAGCCCTGCACTGAAAGCTGGGCTAAGTTAATAAAAAAAAAGAAATGTTCTTGAAGGCTTCCACGAGGCTGGGAATGTGTAAATCCCTGATATCACACAGTGGGAAATGTTTATCTGCTTTGGAAAAACCAAGCTTTCAGTCTATAATAAACTCTCATTTTTAAGCTTAGAATTAAAGGTCTAGTTTCACCCCAGTGTGCCTTGAGAGAATAAATGCAGAAGAAAAATCAGTTCTGTCCTAAAGATTTCATGTATTTAGGCATTTTTATATCTCAATAAACTGCAGACACCTAAAGAGGAGCTGAGAAACTGCAGGCAGTTTGTAATTTAACACACTCCGAAGTCTGGATCATTATCCAGTAAAATAATCCCTCCAGAAGTGGGAAACACACATCCAAACCCAGCAGCAAGTCATCTCCCAGGCTGCTCCTTAAGAGCAGCAGTGCTCCTGCAAAACCATCGATTTTCTTGATCTAGATAAAAAAAAAAAAAAAGAAAATCCCAGCAGGGAACCGGGAGGCACAAGAGATGTGAAATCCCAACTCGACAAAAGCAGGGAGAAACGGGGAGATAACTGAGAAAAATTAAACAGCAAGCTGATGCAGAACCTCTGAAATCTGGGGAATATGGTGATAAGAGTCAATGAAAAACCTGGGAAATCTCTCACGAAAAGTGGTATTTGAGCCATTGATCTCACAATGGAGGCTGTAAAATCTTGGGCTTTGCCCCGAGACAAAAAGCACCGGGGGAGGTTGGTAAGAGCTGCTCGGTTGGGAACCCAACCAGGCTGGAGGAGGATGTTAAAGCCAAGGTCACAATAAACTGAAATCAAAGGAGGTGATCAAAGCTTTGATCCACAAAGAATCCACAGAAAGAAATTCCTCAATGATCCCAGCTGGAATGGGGAGTGCACGGAGAAGCAGCAGGATCTGCCCCCGGTCAAGAAACCAACAATTGATTGCCAAATATCTGCTCTGATAAACATTCTGCCCAAATAAAACATCTACCCAACCACTAATGTTCTTGTTTTTAACTGAGAGACTGGTACCTGTGGAATTCCAGATTTGGATCAGTGCAGCAGCACCAAGGTTGTCCCCTGGAAGTGTTTGCTGGCTGATTTGGTGTTACATTAAAATTTATCACCCTCCATTATCAACCTGACAGATTTAAAGCTGGTTCCTGTATGGGAAAGAAATGCAGCTCCCAGGTTTATTCCCCTACCACGATAGAGAGAAACTTTACTTACTCAAAAAAACGAAATAAAAAAAAAAAACAACAAAAAAACCCCAAAAAACAAACAAACAAAAAAAAAACAGGAAAGTAAAACATACAACAAAAAAAAACCCAGAAAACCCCCCAAAAAACTTCCAAAACAAATCAAGAAACAAACCAAAAAAAAACAAACAAACAAAACCAATCCATTTAAAAAAAAAACAACAAAACCCCAAATCCAAAAACCACCAGACTAAACTCGGTGCCATTAACCTAGAGGAAAATCTAACCACGAGGATGAAATCACAGAGCACAGAATTCTTCCAGCAGAAATTACAGTGCAGGGAAACAGCAGAATGATGGTATTGACCACAGGCTTTTATTTCAACGTGTAAATAATAATGTTTGCCTCGGGATTGGTTTTCAATTCCAGCCACATTGTTTGTTATGTGTTCAGCCTTCAGTGTGAATTGCAGGTAATTACGAGTGTGGATTAAATGAAGAATTTGGGAATGCTCTGCACTACCGGGCACTCCACTGCTCTCCAATCTCCAGCAACAAAAAAAATCAAATTAAAAAGCTGTAGCGACACCGTGATTAACACCAACATGCAACTTTTTGGCTCTTGGAGATAATCTTAATGCTGAAATAGTTAATTAACTTAGGCTGAGTTTTAAATCAACCAGGCTGAGCATTAAAATGGGCAGTGAATGTAAGAACTGGAGTGCAACTCTCCACAAGTGGACCTTCCCACTGCACTGCATAATGGAGTTATAACTGGGAAATTACAGCAAACACTGACAAATCTACCAGGAAATTTGGCCTAACACTCCTAATTTATTTTTATTATCTCCTAACAATCCAGGCTTTCTCATTAATAGCAACTTTTCCCATATTTTAGTGGGTAATAGAGAGCACTTTTTATTTTTTCACATTTGCAGTGAGTGCTCTGAGTTTCCTTAGTGACATTGAACAGTCTCTTTATCAGTTTAATGCCTTTTCTACTCACGCCAAAGAGTGTCAGGGCTTGGGATGCTGGGGAACATTTCACTTCCAGGAAGTACATTATTTGTACAAAAATGCCATGTTTTCCAATCCCTCCTTCCTCCTGCGTTATTTCCATGTGAAATTATGCAAAAGCTTTGCTTAGTTACCTGTTCTTCCTGCTTCTCTGAAGGAATTGAGGTAAAACATCTCAATCTCGGGGTTTTGCCGTTGCCCTCTTCCAAAAATTCTTCTCAGATTTTGGAGGAAGATTTTCTGACAGCGCTGAAATCATCAAAGGGAAGAGAAAGGAACTGCTGAATTTGGCGTTTGGAACACGGAATTCTCACACTCAATGGACCTTCACCCCTAAAATGGGTTAAAAAGACAAATGCAATGAGCCAGGTGAGGGATAAGTCCTCAATTAACCCATTTTGTGTGCAGT
Source organism: Malurus cyaneus samueli (assembly GCA_009741485.1). Lineage (NCBI taxonomy): Eukaryota > Metazoa > Chordata > Aves > Passeriformes > Maluridae > Malurus > Malurus cyaneus. The sequence continues at coordinate 22,605,130 of CM019222.1, forward strand.
GAGAAACACTGGAAGCATTAAAACATTCACTTCTTCCATGGGAGCTCTCCAAACATTCAGGGGACAGCTAAATAAATGGGAGGAAGGAAAATATTTGGGTCAAAGAGCCTGATCCATTTGGCCAAGAGATGGGAGAAGGGAAGAACTGATATTTTTTTGAGTTTTCTGAGGGCCACAGACTGCTCAGCTCTCTCAGCATCAGCTCTGAAATCCCAGGCAGTGCAGAACTTCAGAGCAGATATTTTCCATCAATTTTCCTTACAACTCGAGCTCAATTCTGCTTCCTGTTAACAGCCAGACTAGCTGAGCTTTCAGTTAGCACTTTTAGGGGATAAGAAGCACAGTGACAGTCCAAGCCTGCTTTTTACTGGGAAAAAAACCCCAGATGTCTGAGCTGCCGACAGTGAAAAAAACTTTGAAAAATAATCCAAAAGAAGGGATGTGCTGATGGCTTTGCCCATTTGTGTGCAAAATATGGCTGGAACATCGTTTTCCTTTTTTAACAACCTTAGATTTATTCTAAAAGCTTCTATTAAACAATGAATTTAAATGAAAAAAACTGGAATTAAAAGGATAGGCAGGGGAAATTCAAAGCATGCAGGACTGAAAGGCCTGACCACACTTGCAGCTCCCAAAGATTGAGCTCCAAGCTGACAAAAACCTAAGGACTCAAAAGAGCTGTAAATTCACTGGACTCCCTGGTGAAAGTGGAGTTGTTTCCTGCCTGAAAAATCCAGGGAAATGTTCCTGCTCCTGCTCCTCGTGCCCTCCTGCTCTGTCAGTGGGATTTTCACTTCTGAGGGAGCCTCAACCCGAGTTCCTGAGCACCGTAATCAGTTCTAATCCTCAGACTTCCTGAGGATTTATCCCCATTCTCTGCCCCCTCTTCTCTTTAGTCTGAAATCTCTGTAGAAAATAAAACTCCTCGGAAAGCAGCTCCATCTCAGGACTACAAAGCACTTTCTGCCCTTTTGACACGGAGTTCTTCACGCTCACCCTGAAACTCTGCAAACTGCTACAAGTCCTAAGAAACAGGAAAGAAAAAAAGAAAGAAAGAAGTGTTATGTGCAAGAACAAATAACTTGATGGGCTAATGGGTAAGAGGAGCAGCTTTCAGACACAAAAGGTCCTTGAATCTTGAGCTGAAAGTCCAGCTCTTCTCTGTTCATGGCCACGGGCTAGTGCGGGGATGAAAATGGGAGAGCAGTAATAACTGAGAAGTGCTGGAGCTGATCACACCTGAAACACCAAAAATACTGCAAAACTCAGTGTAAATGGAGAGGAGAGGGAGAAGATCTTTTCTGCTCCTTGTAGGGCCCACAGAAGGATGAATTTCTGCTTCTGGTGCTCTAGGGGTGCTGGCAATGAGAGTGGATGCAGTGACAAGGAGCAGGCAGAAATAATTCACAGACCTGTCAAGGGGACAGCAAAAAATAAAAGGAAAAAAAGAGTCACCCAAATGGTGCAGAAGGGGGAATAGAAACCAAAATCCTGATTTTATTCATAGAATTATGGAATGGCCTGGGTTGGAAGGGACCTTAAAGATTGTGCAGTTCCAAACCCCTTCCACTAGCCCAGATTGCTCCAAGCCTCATCCAGCCTAATTCTGGAGCTCACTTCCTCCCCAAACTTTCCCTCTTCTTTTATTTTCCTCTCCCCACCCACATAATTTCCCTACTTATGTGCAGAATTTTCCCTGACATCTGCAACCAAACGAGTCCAGGGTGGGAAGGGAGCACATTCCAGACACAGAGATGAAAAGGGAAATGCTGCTGTGGGGATACAGCTCAGCCTGTCCAGTTAAAAATCCCAATTCCTCCCAAGTACAGCCTCTCTGTCTCCCTCTAAAAATACTTCTCCATTATAACATAAACCAAACCACGAGCACTTTGATTTGCTTGTTTGTTGCCTTTTTAAAATGCATTATTCTTTTTTTTTTCCACTTTGAAAAACCTTTTTTTGTACAGATAATAAAATTTAAGTGCTGTTCCATTAAAACTTCGGGTCACATTCCCTTCAACACACCTCTCTGCATTAGGAAGGAAGAGATAAATTTTTAATCTTTTATTTTTAATGAAGATGAAAGAACAAGTTCTGCTTGGCTTGCCTGGGCTCCCCATACATTTTAATGTATATTGATTTGTATAAATGTCTCATTTAGGGCATATTTTTGTGGGTATTAATGGGCCTTGGACAGGTACGATTATTCCTCCTGTACCATTGCCAATCTCTTTGGTCAAAGTTGAAGAACACATTACTTTGTTCTGGGATGAAAAAGGAAGACAAAGGGACAGGAACATCAAGGGATTGATGGTCCCAGCAGGAACAGGCACCTGTGGACACCAGAGCCAGCTCAAAATCCGCCTTGGATTGACTACAAGGGCAATTTGGGGCTTCTTTTGATCATCATTTTCCATTTTCACAGTGATTTTCACAAATTCTGGGTTGATTTTACCAGGAAAAGGATTTCCAAAGGTGAGCTGGAATCCAGCAGGATTTTCCTGCTCTCCAGATGTCTGGATTCAGCTGAGCTCCCTTTTGCTGTACCGTTACACATAAAAGGTGTGAATGAGGAAAATTGCATTTCACATCTTCAACTGCAGCTCTAAAATTACTTCTTAAACCCCACTGTCATCACACAAATACTACAAAAAACCAAAATAATGCAATCACAAAACACCAGACATTTGCCTGGCTGCTTCGTTTCTGTCACCCACCCCATTCAGACATGAATATGTTTGCAATATCCCACAATGGGAAATCTAAATTATGGGAATATGTGATCTCTCATGAAATCCCAACAAAACCCAGGAACTTCTGGGAAGTTCTCAAACCCTTTTCTAATAATTTAAAGACAGAAAAAAAATAAAAAGAAATCAAAATAAATCACTTGATCCAAGCCACACTGCCTGCCTCACTCGTTTCCTACTTTCTTTTTCTTCTCCTGACTCTCCACCTTTTAATTCACGCTGGTTATCAAACACATCTCAACAATGACTTAATAAAGTTCCACAGTCCTGCCCACCATGGATGTAATTTTCAGTAGACTGACACTTTTGAAACCTGTGATTGGTTTTCTCCAATATTCACAGATACCATGAAAGCGGAAGGTTTTCCTTGCTGACCAAGAAGAATTTTTATCCTTAATTTCAGTACATGGCAGGGTAGTCAAGGTCCAGATATCCTACAAACTATGGCAAAGATGGATAAACCCCTTTTTCTTTCTCCAGTGACAAAAACCAGTAACTCCTCCAGATCCTCCTGAACTTCTCTGGGGACGTTGCTGCTCACAAATAAAACCAGACAAAGGTTTTCCAAAGCACTCATACTCCTTCCAGAAAAAGTCAAACCCACTAATGCTGCAGCAAATACCTCCTGGGCCATCAAATGCCATTGTGTGACCACAGTGAAATCCTTTAATGCACAAATCGTCCATTTGCAACCTGAGCCGAGCCTTTTGTTCCACTGTAACACAATCACAGATCAATTATGTGAGCTTTTCTGGAGCTCACTCCTTTTCCAAATGGACAGCAGGGCCCATATCCTTAGTGATCAGCTCCTGAAAGGCACCTTCACATCTTTGGGAACAGCAGATGGAACAGGAGCACGGGGTGTGGAAACACAAAGGGAGGACAAGGATTTCCTACAATGCCCTGGAGAGGGGAGAGAAAATCAAGGAAAATGAGATGTGGCAACACTGGAATTTTCCAAAGCACAAAGAAGTCAAAATTAGATCAGTAATGAGAAAAGAGGCTTTGGAAATTATTCATCTGCAGTGGGAAAAGTAACAAAGAAACTCAACTCAATGTCATCACAAATAAAGCTTTTCTTAGTTCACAAACTTGTCTCACAACTGGATGTTTCTCTGACACTTCAATCCTTCCTCGTTCTACTGTGCAGATCCCACCACCAAAGGGCCGGAAAAAAACATCCTAAACTGCTCACAGACTTCAGGTTGGCATTATTAACCCATGATTTTTGATTATTTATCTTTTTAAATACTGGCAAATCAGAAGTAAGTCCTTAAAAAGGTATAAAAACCTCTGCTGGTGATATAAAAACCAGCACGTGAAGTAGATAATGGTGAGATTGTTCTGCTGGATTGTGCAAAAGCTACAACTTCATTTTAATCTGTTTACTACAAGGAAAAAAAAAAGCAAACTTTACCCTCTATCAACAGGCACACACATTTCGTTGGCTCGTGTGGTCTCTAAAGACTGATAATTCAGAGTATATTAACGTGATTGCCACCTGGAGAGGCAGAGGATACAAAGGAAAACAAGGCTTTGGGGAAAAACCATCCTTTCAGCCATATGGAAGGATGACAAAGAGCCCTGAAAATTGTGACGACGTTTCCTTTGTGAGCAGAACCAGGGAAATTCTTATTTCCAATCCTTGGTGAATACAAAGACAAAAAGCGTTCACTGATGTTAATGACCAAGGTAAAGGTCAGCTCAGCTTTGGGGAACAGTGGTCCACTCAAGCAAAGCCAGGGAACATATGCCTAATTCCAGGTCTAATTGACTAAAGTGGCTAAAATGGAGCACCTGCTTAAGTGCTCTGGTGGCTTGGTGCCTAATGAAATATTAATCACAAATGGCAGCGAGCCACCGCACCAAGAAGGTCTTATTTATCCTGCATTGATTTATATAATAATTAAGGTGTAGATAATCAGGCCTGGTAGGAATCCTGTCAGCGTTCCCATCTGAATCAGCACATTCCAGCAGTGCTGAACTCACAGTGAAACATTTCTGCTTCTAATTAACCTTGGGAGGGGTTTCATTTCGGTACCACCCCAGCCACTGCTGTGCTTTCACACTGGGCTCCTCAAACTTCTCCTGACTCACCCACACACCTCTTTTTCCAAAAAAAAAAAGGAGAATTTTGGGCAAGAATTTGCCTGCACATTATTCAAAATGTTATATAAGTCAAGGTGCTAACAGCTTCATAAGTAAGAGGTGAATTATTAAATTGACAGGAAATAGCAAAAATTGTATTTTTGTCACAAGATCAGTGCCACAAAACCAGGGTAACTTGATACATGATTCCCTCTAAATTCTAATTTTTCCCTACATTTTCCAGAAGCAAATTAAATTTATTAAAATTAGCACCAAACCAAAGAGATCAGAATAGAAAATGCACTCAAAGGTTGGGTTTTTTTCCTAATCTTTCTTTACTCAGTGTTACAATTTCTGCTTCTACAGAATCAGATTAAAACGGGGCTGGCTGCTCCGGGTTCTTGGTTTATCAGATTCCAATTAAAGGAGGCTGATGTTTTCCAAGGTATCTTAATAACTCAAAAATATTTTTTAATTAGGTCCGAACATCTAGCAAATAAAATATTGCACTACGATCCAATCAAATCAAATTAATATTTGTCAAATGCCATTTGGCATTTCCCACAAACGAGGACAGCTCTGCTGCCTGGGATGGTTTCAGATGTGTGGAACCTTTGCCTGCCAAAACCAGGGATGAGGAGAACTCGTACGTGTGCTGGATTTGGAATCATTTACTCATCCATCTCAATCTGGCAGAACATTTTTGTTTAAAAAGATGAGAGTTTGGACAGTGCAACCTTATTAAAATAAGCTTTCACTGAGCTGCAAAAAAACCCAACTCCTGCCTAAGGACAAGTGTTGATGTTACCATTTTTGAGGGTTTTTTTTTTTTCTAGAAAAGGGAACAATTTTGGATGAATACCTGCTTTTAGTCGCACTCGCACAGCAAACACCATCTCAGAGCAGGAGCAGTTGCGTTTCCATCATGTGGGACAAGTGCCCTGGGCTCTGTGCAGTAAATCCAGCCCAGATGATGATGTGGAGCTGATGGAGCAGCTGTTGAGCCCGGACCAGCCAGACCCAGCTCAGTGCTGGCTCCAGGTGCACCGTGCCCAGTGCAGGGGCTCCCGGATGGAAAATCTCCAGCTGGACTCAACAGCGATTCCAAACAGATGAGGCAAATCCAAGGAACACCTGTTAGCTTTGGGAAGAAGGGAAAAAAAAACCTGGCACCATAAAGTGGAATGAATCATCAGAATATAAAGGCAGGAAGTGCATTAAAGGGAAAGAATGGATTTGCTTTCAGCTCTGTGAGCGACACGAGAATATTTAACATTTGTCACATTCTTCCTAGCGGGACGGTGACTCATTTAGATCAGAGTTCAGCTGCACTAAATGACAAAGGGAGCTCTCAAAAAAAGAATACAGTGAAGATGGGTTTGAGGAAGACAAAGCTCTGGAGGAGCTGGGAGCCCTGCACACTCCCCAGACACACCAGTATAAACCAGTATAAATAGAACTCTTACTGGGGACCCACTGGGCTGCTTTTGGCAGCTCTGCACCAGAACCCCCTGGAGTTTCAAGGCACCTGCTCCACCTCCTGCAATGGGAATGCAAAGGGGTCCCAGTCCAGGCTGGATGGGATGGTCCCTGCCCTGGAGAGGGGCTGGGAGGTCCAGGACAGCAAGGAAAGTCTGTACTGGGAAGATCCTCACAAGGTTTATTCCAATGTCTGAGATGCTCAGATCAAATACAAGAAGTATGGAAGGAGTTTTCACTTGATACCTCTTCCTTCTTGTGTCTAAAAATCAAGATATTTCAAACTCAGCCACAGCTTTTTACTCAAAAAAAATCTTGTTTCTAACCACCCCAACACTTTGAGCCACAAGTAAAAACCCTGCAGAATTTTAAAAACCGAGACTACTTTCAACTTTTGAGTCTGATTTTAATTTCCAACACAGGAGTAATTTGTTACTCCAAGCCCAGATATTTGCTTTACAAACACTGCTATTACTCAGAAATTGTGTTACCTGAGCAGTAACACAAACTGCAGAGCAGATCCGGCCTCAGATCATCTCTGTCACATTCCAGAGCTTTCAAACACCACCTGGAATGAACCAGGTCACAAAGAAATGGGCTGGGAAACATTTAAGGCTGCTGCAGAATCAATTGAGTGTGAATGAGAAGCCTTTTGGGATATCTCTCTGCGCTGAGCTGGAATTCCTGCTCTGATTTTAAAAAAATCCCTCTCACACAAGTGGGTTAGCAAAAACCATCGAGAGAGAGGTCAAAATACCTCCGGCACCTTTTGGCAGAGATCTTGAAACAGTTAATGGATGGAATGGAAATGGAAATCCACCTCCAGTCTGCTGTGTTCTCACAGCATCTATGTTTGGAGGGTAAAACTCCCTGCGTGGGCTGGGGGGAGAGCCTTGGGGAACCCAGTTTGGATAATAATAATCATAATAATAATAATCATCATCATACCATCAATATCAATTGAATAAACAATATGTAATACAGAATATTATATACTTTTATTCTATCTCTTTGTATATATTTCTATATATTTATATATATTCTATATTTATAATCTTATATAATGTATACAACATGTAATACATAGATACTACTTTATACAAATTTATGAGATACTGTTATTAATAACAGACAATATAGAGAATAATATCTAATATAGACTACATACTATTATATAGCTTATATTTTTGTGTATTTTATAAGTTTATAATATTCTATAAGTATTCTTATATATTCTAAGTAATATATAATACACATAATAATATATACTACAATTATTATTCTCTTTTAATTGTTATTATGGATGATCTGCTTCCCAAAGGAGAATTCTATTTATTCATTTATTATGGCTTTCTCTAGGAATGCTGGGATAACAACTGCACAGCATACAAACAGTCGCTTTGCTCTGGATATGTTTTCCCCTGATGTTCAAACCCCTTTTCTTGCCACGGTTTGGCTAAAATGAGCACAGAACTGTCACTGTGCCACCACAATCCCCTCCCACAGTAAGCGACACAACGACATTTACCTGATTTACCTGAGTAAAATGAACAATTATGGAAGTTTCTCCTCTCTCAGTCATTTTTCCCTCCCTATGCCAGGTTTGTGCTGCCAGTGCCCTTTTCCCAAGGCTTTGCCCACTCCCTGTCTCTGTCCCTTATCATCAATTATGGAAGTTCCCCCTCCCTTGCTCATCTTTTTTCTCCCTGTGCCAGGTTTTTTGCTGCCAGTGCCCTTTTCCCAGGTTTTGCCCAATCCCTGCCCTGTCCCTTTAGTGCCCCATGGTCCCTTCACCCTCCCCACACCATCCACCCCAGCCCCAAACGTTCCCATTACCCACAGAACCATGGAATCCCTCCCTGAACCCCACTAAGCTCTCATCCTCACTCGAATTTGTGGAAATACTTCTTTTCTCTCATGGCTTTCACTCCTTGTCGTTCCCATTCCAAGTCCCCAGGTTCCCTCACCATAAGGAGGGCGAGGTGCAAGTGCCAGATTTACTGTCCGTGTGTGCAATTCATCATTGGGATATCTCCATCAAGTGCCCTCTTTATGTCCCCTCTTTGCACTAAACCATCCCAGAGTTTTAATTCCTCCTGCACTCAGGAGCCGTTCAAGCCATTCGCCGTAATTAAAACAATTAATTTCAGGAAAAATCCAGGCTGCTCACGGAGAAGTGAGAAAGGAAAGAGGAGTAAGAGGAGAGAATCACTGAATATCCCCATCTGCTGAGACTTTCTGGAAACCTTTCACTGCACAGGAGCCCACTGCTCTCAGGCAACCCAGCTAATAATATTTAAGAGTTTTAATAATCTGCTGAAGTGCAATGAATGTGTTTAATTTATTAGGAGTTTCTGCAGCAGCACTGCTGGGTTTAAATTCCTGCCTACAAGAATTTAAATTTATTACTACAGCGGGCACTAACATACAAGCCTGCTTTTCCTGGGAGCACCAACTTCAGAGGAGGAAAACGAAAAGAAAAATTTCTTTATCCACGAGAATCTCTGGGACTCATCATGAAAAATATATTTACAATAAAACTAGATAAAGACTTTTGTAGCTGAACTCTAGTCAATTAATATTTAACAGCACCAATATCTAATTAACATTTCAGCAGAGATGACCTTTCAAAGAATAAGGTATGTTATTTTATATATATATATATATTTTGGGTTTTTTGGCTGCTGATAAGATAGTATGGATGACACATCTCCTTTTAGGAAGGACTTAACTGCAAGGAACAATTTTTAGACTTTGTGGTTTGCTGGGATGAGTGCCTTATTTGGTTGTAAATGACTGAGGTAGGGCATCAGTTAAATGCCAGCCAGTTCATAGTTTTCTTCTCCCCAAAAAAGTTTGGAAAAGCAGGTTTGTGACCCAGGACATGGTGTCAGCTCCGAGTGAAACACTCCTGGCTGGTCAATCTTCAGCCCTTTTTCTGCTGCAGTTGTGTCTCCCTTAAATCATTCCATGTTCTTACAACAGACTCGTGTTTCTAACCTTCCATTCCTGTAAATATTTGGGTTTCAGCTGGTTGGAATCACATTTAGCAGGAAAATAAACAGTGGATTGGCAGGAGGAGCAGCAGAGGGTGAGAGAAGGGGACAGACCATCCAAACCAGGACATGCCTCAATTCCATCTGACTTCATCCACAAAAAAAAGCCAAAAAAACAAATCAACCCCAAACCCTTTGCTGATAAATACAAGCAGTGAAGCCTCAAGCCACAACACCAAGAGTTTCACTGTGGTTAATGAGCCTGGCAGGCAGGGAAATGGCCAGAGCACTCTGATACCTTCCTTTGATTACCCTGAGAGGAGCAGCACCCTGTGATTCACAAAACACATCTGAAGGACAAGCAAAGCTTGTTTACAGCCTCAGAGCCCCCCACCGCTGTGATTTCATTATTAACCCTGAGGATTGGCTTTGTTAAACCCAGCTCTCCATCAAAGAGGGCTTGGATGAGCCCTTAAATCAAATCCACCGGAGTTCCTGAAGCTCCTGAACAAAGCTGTGTTTATTTGTCTGGCTTTGTAACCCCTCTCACAAAACAGCCGAGGCTTTGTTCGACCCTTTACTCAGACAAACTCCAGCAGATCAGTTATTCTTTGCTCTGAAGGAAACTAATTACTGGACACAAATCCAAAACAAGAGGTGCTTTCTTCCTGCAAGGGGGAGAGAAGCCCAACCCTGGCCAGCCCAGCCTGCTTTGGAAACGTTGAACAGAGCACGAGATAATCCATAATTCACTCCATTCAAAAATTCACTCCCTTCAGGAGCAGGGCTCTGAAACATCCCTGGGGGTCACAAACCACTCCTCAGGCTGCTCCAACACAGTGTGAAATGGTCAGAAACTCATCCTCTCTTCAAAGTATCTGCCATTTTAACCAACTTCCTCTAAATGACACAACTGTGGTAGAAAAATGAGGAGAAAGTCTCCAAAAAGCAAATCTACATAATTTGTTATCTAAGGCGGTTGTTGCTGCAGTCAGGTGGGAAATGAAGGATTTATGTTTTATAAAAAGGGTGTGATCTAATTGCCTGCAGAAATAAAGTGTTCCTTCCCCTTATATGCAAGGCTGGCTTGTTTTGGGGTTTTGAGTGGGGTTCTGGATAGTTTTTATGGTGGTTTTAGGGGTTTTGGGGGTTGAATTACATGTTTTATATGACATAGGAATAACATCAATTCCTCTTGGTACAAAACCTCTGCAGGTTCTCCCACCCTCACCCAGGGCAGGATCAGGAACTCATCTCCCACAGGAATCCAGCCTGGATTCCCTCTGGAGTCAGCACTTGGCCTTGCATTTTATAATTTATAACCAGCCAACCTTTCTCCCTCCCATTTGGATGACAATCGATGTTTGCCTGTCCAGCTTCTCAATCCCAGCCACAATAACCTTCTGGACAAAACATTTCCTAGCACTGCTCCTGCCAAAAATTTAATTGCATCCAACGATGCATCAGAAACAAAAGCGTTACCTAATGAATTTTTCCCTTAACTGTGGCTTTATCTTTCCTTCTTCACTAATTCCTCAAGGTTGTTGGAATGCAGATCCTCCCCCTGCACCATCAGCATCTGAAGCCACCAATGGTTTTGGGTGCTGGAAATCCTGATCCAGGCAGCAATAAAACTCTCCCAGTTTGCTCCTGATCATTTTTTTGGGGTGATTATTAAACGTTTGAGATGGTTCACACACAAAAGATGGGCACCAGCCCAAGTCTCAGCAAAGATCTGCTCCCAGACAGGGATGTGCTTCCCTGGAAAATTAAACCCAATGAAGTGTGACAGTTCTGGTGGCACCTGGGGACTGATGAGCACAGGACCTGGACATCTGCCCAAATTTAACACCACCACCGTACCTAAGGGTGGAAATACACTGAAGTACCTTTTAATATCAAATCTTTCTCTTTTTTCTTGCAGATTTTGTAGCAGTGTGAAGTATGGCCCAATTGCTCTCATCAATGTGACTCTGGAGTCTTGGTAAAAGCAAATTTACCTTTCTGGGTGCATTTTGCACATTTTGTGTGCCACATTTCATGTCCCACAGCTTCTCCCTTTATTCAAATAAAGTCACAGGGCTCCTCTGTCTCCTTTTCAGACACCAATTTCTGGTGTTTGTGGATGGAATCTCCACCACTTCCCTAAGCAGCCCGTTCCAAAGCTCGACAACATTTCCAGGAGGAATTTTTTCCTGATATCTGCCTTTCCTGGCTCAACTCGAGCCTGTTTCACACTCACAGGGAGAGAAGCACAACACTCCCAACAACATCAGAGTTTTCACATTCACCTTTTTGTAATTCCTAATCAAAATTTTGCATTTTAAACAAAAATCCTCCACTTTCACCTTGTCCACTATCCTGACAGAAGTGTGACCTCAGCCCTTCCAAATGTCATTTTCTGATGCTGGCACCACCCAGAGCTCAGGAACAAAAGCACCTTAATTCTGAATAACACAATAGCTGGAAACGACTCCTGAAGGAAGGAACAATTTATAGGGCTGCAGCAAGTATTAACTCATGTTCTCGCATGAGGTAATCAGCCTGTCTGGAATATTTCATCCCTACCCACAGAATCTATTTTTTCTTGGCCTTTCCAGTGCTGTAATTTAATGCTTTTTCAAATCTTTTGTGACCTGGGACTTCAGCACCAGCTGAGACTCAAAAGTCTTGCTAAATTTACAGCGCTCATACTGAGGATTTACCCTAATTATCCTTTTTCTCCTTTAATTTGGTGAGTATCTTTAATAAAAATAAATAAAATCATTATACAAAAATTATATCTATATATAATTGTTTTTTTTATTATACAGAATTTATAAAAAAGGAATAAAAATACCTTTCTTCAGCCAAAATCACCCTGTGCTCCACCATCAGAGCACGTGTGGGTTTGAAACATTTTAGGAAAACAGTTTCTGCTGTTCCCAGTTCCTTCACACCCCTCCCAGTTGCATCCTGGTTCTCACCTTTGCACGTTACCAGGGAGGCTGGAAACGCATTTTCTGTTTCTGGCAGCTAAACAAACAAACCACGAGCATTAATTTTAATGAGCACCTCAAGGTTCTCCTCCGAAAGAGCTCTGAAGAATATTTAATAGCTGAGATAAACACTCAATTAAGGTAAGAAGGCTGTTAAGTATTACGGTTATTCCTTAAATAACGCCCCTGTGGAGACCACAGTGATCATGAGAAAAAAAAAAGAGAGAAACTCATGAAAAAAAAGAGAGAAACTCACGAGAAAAAAAGAGAGAAATCCACAGGAAAAAAGAAGAGAGAGAAACCCACAGAAAAGGAGAAGCCCATGGTAAAAAAGAGAAACTCAAGAGAAAAAAAGAGAACCACAGAAAGGGGAAACCCATGAAAAAAAAAAAAAAAAAGAAGAAACCATGAAGAAAAGAGAAAAGAGAAAAAAAAGAGAAAACCATGAGAAGAAAACCATGAGAAAAAAGAGAGAAACCCATGAGAAAAAAAGAGAGAAACCCATGAGAAAAAAGAGAGAAACCATGAAAAAAGAAATCACAGAAAAAAAAAGAGAGATACCCATGAGAAATAAGAGAGAAACTCACCACAAAAAAAGAGAGGAATTCACCAGAAAAAAAAGAGAAGAATTCCCAAGAAAAAAAGAGAAACCCACTAAAAAAAAAAAGAGAACAGCCGAGTATAGGTGGTGGGGGAGATGGGAGGGAAAGGTTTGGGATGGGGCACTGGGGTCAGCCAGAATTTCTTTGCAGCCACAAGAGGAAAAGCAGGGGGTTTTGGGAATTTCAAACCCATATTACCCCAACCCCACACCGGGTTTCCAAATTCTCCAAACACCCTGGAGACCCTTCCTGTCTGCCCTGCGGTCAGAGATGGAGCCTGGAAACGAGGATTCATCTTGGGAAAAGGGAATTGGGAGCTGAACTTCATCCCTACAAAACCTCACAGCAGCTGCTTTGGGATCACCAATTCCTGCCCCACAATCCGTCCATGTCTGGGGCATTGATGGACATGGTGAGCAAACCTAAAACTCAACACAACACATTCAAAAAATATTTTATAAATGTTGAAGCTGGGGCCCTTCCTTTATGGATGTGGGTTTTAAATCCCATGGAAAAATGCCATTCCTGCCTCAGGAATGGGATGGAGACCAACCCCATCATTTTTAAAGCAAGACATTGATCCTGCCAAACATCTGTGGGTTTTTCACTTTCATGCATGGACAGCTGCACTGATCTGGGGAGATCTACACGTGAAAATATCCTAATTTTTGACTGTTTGCCAGTACCTTGTGCCAAACCTCCTGAGAGGCCTGAAAGGACCAAGACATTTGTCTGAAGGACACAAGTTCAGGGCAAAGATCATCTACAGGGCTTTTTTAACTCCATAAATCCTAATGTGATTGCCAAAGTTAATCTTGTCAGCAAATTTTGTCTTTTAAAAGGCAACTCTGTCCATATTCCACTGGTTAAAATGTGTCGAGACAAAATAATTTTCAAGGAGCAAATTCTTATCCCATCCTGCTTAGGGCAAGTAAGTGACTTTCATGGAAAGGAAAAGAAAAAAAAATCCTAAGCCAAAATACTCATTTCATCAGAAATTCCAAACACATTGGACATTACTTTAAACTCTCTTTCCTTCTTTGGGTCAGCTCTCACTTTTGAGCTCCTACACAGAATAAACTGTGCACTGTAAGAAGTTTTTAAAAAACTGAAAACACTCAGAAATGCCTCATTTTCTGTGCAATGCAAAGATGCAAAACAAGGCAAAATGCCAGAGCAGAAATGGCACAAAAATAGCCAACAGTTTTTTAATCTGCAGAGTCTTTTACCTCCATTACCAGCTGAACCATCTGTTCTGCAGTTGTTCAGGTCTGCAGAAGGAAGGGTGTAAAAACTCCAATGTGCTGTGTTGTTTAAAGCTTTGCCAATCTGCTGGGGAAAGGAGTTTCTTAAAATAATAACAATAACAAAAACAACAACAATAACGATGATAATAGTGATGATAATAATAATTATGATTATGACAATAATAGTAATTTCTTTTTAACAATGCAACCAAAATAAATCTGCAGCACACATTTAAGATGAAAATAAAAGATCTGATGGCTGAATGTCTTCAAAACTGGTCTGATGTTCCTCAGCTCCTGAGCTGGTGACAGATCCCACCCTCACCCATCAATGGTCCTCACTCCCTTGCTGTCCCTTACCCAGAGAATTCCTCACAGGGCAGTGATGCAGCATTTATTTTACTCCTTTGGAGACTTTGATTTTGCATTTCCCCAACATAAACTTCCTGAAGAACCTTCCAAAAGCCATTTCCTGCTCCTGTGCCTCGGCCTCCCCCGGCGCAGGGGATGAAGGCGCGGGAAGCTGGGAGCGCAGCCACAAATCTGGATAATCTCCTTTGGGACGATGCAGATGAGGAGAAAGGTCACAGGGTTGGCCAGCACCACCCTCCCCCTCTGAATAATCCTTTTAGCAGATCGATTGAAGCACTTTGGTGGCTCAGGGGAGGGTCAGAGGTGGCAGCAGCTGGGGCAGAGCCAGGGCAGAGCCCGAGGCACAGCAGATCCACTGCTCCAGGGTGGGAATGTTTCACCTGAGCAGGAACATCAGTCCATGCATCCATTCCACATAAAAAATTAATTTACAAACCAACTGCCACCTCTGGGCTTCCAAACACCCCAACAAATCCGTGCCAGAAGATTTCCCAATTCCCGCTGAGTGAGGAGATTAAATGTTCAATCAAACACTATGACTTGTTAGACCATCAAAATAAATGACACCTGACCTACAGAGGGCACGTGATCATGTCTGCAAATCCTTTAAAAGGGGCTGCAATATGGATCACGTTTTACAAAATTGGCTCGGTGACCTGAGACAGAGAGATTCTGTGACTTGAAGTTAATCTCATTTTTGAGCCAGCATATCTGACATGGATTAGAGCATTAATGGCTCTGCTGGAGCTCTTGGGTTGAGCTCTCTGCACCTCCAAAGATGAAGAAAAGAGGACTTTAAGGAATGTTTGTTTTTTCATTCCCCCTAAAGCCAAAGGCTCTCCCTAAACCTCAGGGGAAAGGAAGAGCCAAAGTGAAAACTGATGGAGGATGAAGCCCAGCTGAGATATCACCTTATCCTTCATCTTCTCCATCAACTTCCATATCTATTTTCCTGCATCAAGAGAGTAAAAAACGTGTGATCTGAGCAGCCATCTAAACATGAGTCCAGAGTTTGTGATTCCCTTCTTTTCTCTTTCAGCAAATCCATCCCTGACCCCACAGACTCCACTCAGTCCCTTCCTGGCTTTTCCTCACTGTGACACAAACAGGAATTTCCATTGAGTCCAACCCATTTCCAACCAGAATTCTGCAATTCCCCATGGCTGGCAGGACAAGTAAAGCTCATTGCTGGTCTCTGATTTCCTTCTGTCCACTGATTATGCAGCAAGTCTGCAACAGACACTCTGCAGTTCCTCGAACTCTCTTCCTGGGGACTTCATTTAATACAAATAATAGACATTAACAATGAATATTTTGCTTTTCTTGGGGGATGATCCGTCACAACTCATTCATTATTTATGTTCTTTTAATATGCTGGAGATGCTGCTCTGCACACCCCGGCTTCACCACTCTAAAACCTCCTCAAAAGCAATGCTGAAAACTTCCATATCCCTTTAAGGGATTTGGGGGAGAATTAATAATACACATTAATAATTCAAATTTTCTTTTTGCCTGGTGGTGGATGAGCAGTTTTCACAGTGGCTGAGCAGTTTTCACACAGCAATACCAATCTGCATTAATAATGCAAGTTTTTTTTCCTCTCTTTCTAAGTGGCTGATGGGCAGGCTGCTTATGAAATAATAAGCTTTGATAATGGGGAGTTCTGCTTTTGCAGTGACTCAAAACCCAGAGAAGCTCACGATGTGTTGCAAATATTCCCTAAAGATAGAATTTATCCATCTCCTCTGCTTTTCCTGCGAGGAGCCCTGGAAGGATTCACCCACCAACCACTTCCTTTGCAGCAGTTCCTAAATAAACACTGGAAATTCTCTCTCTCCTCGTGACCAGCAGTGGGAATTTCCACTCCCACCTGCCAGGAGGAAATAATTTAAAATTGTTTCACCTCTATGAGAGAGGAAAGGAGGGAAAATTAAGAGAATCATGGAATCATTGAGGTTGGGAAAGCCCTCCCAGGTCATGGAGTCCAAGCTGTGACCGATCCCCACCTTGTTCCCATCCCAGAGCACCCAGTGCCACCTCCAGGAGTTCCTTGGACACCTCCAAACCTCACTGGACAATGTTTAACAACCTTTTCCATGGAGAAATTCCTCCTGGTGTCCATCCTGGCCCAGCCTGAGCCCATTCCCTCGGGTCAAATCCCAAATTCCCCCGGCTGTCCCCTCCTATCAGGGGCTGTGCAGAGCCCCAAATCCCCTTTTACTCCAGGCTGAGCCCTTTCCAGTTCCCTCAGCCTCTCCTCCTGTGAATAAATCATTATCTGACTGATATAAATCATTACATGGCTCTTTTCTGTTAACAGCTGAAGAAAACCAAAGGTTTTAAAACAAGCCCAAGAGGACCTGAGGACACACAGGAGCTCTTCTGCAAGGAAAAGCCTTAAAACTCCTAAAAATCCCTCCTGGCCTTAAAATATTTCTTTACAATTCTAGCAACAATCCCTTTCCATCCTCCATCCCCCCTGACCCTTTTTTCTGGTTTATGAGAAACCAGTTTGGAAGAATTTCCTGCACTTAATGGTCTCCTGGCTATTTTCTGTGCTGTGCAGGATATTGTTATAAAAGCAGGTGATAGATTTAGGTATTGATTCCCTTTAAAGCTGGTTTATCAGATAGGAGAGAGATTTTTATCTCCCTGCCACCTCAGGGCCCGGAGCTTTTAGTACCTGGACAATTATGAGTTTGAAACTGTCCATTTAAAGAAGATCTCAATATATCTCTCTATATTTATAAAATACAGGAAGCTTAAATGCCACTTAATTGCATAATCTTTACAGCTGCTGGAAATGTTCACTACATTTAAATGCATAAAAAACAGCAATTCCAACAGGACAAAGCAAGAATGAACAAGAAAGGGAAGAAAAGAGCAAAAGAAATGGGTTTATCTGCCTCTGCAGTTGAACTGGAATTTATTTTTAGTTAACGATAACAGACTCAAAAAAGTATCCAAGCACTGAGCAGTACCAGAAGTGTCATTTGGAACAGAGTTAAACACACTTTCGCCATCATTAATCACGGCAAAAGTGACAGAAGAAAAATGAGCTGGCTGGGGATATCTAATATATTAATTCTCCCTGCAGATTGGCTCGATGCACGAGCAAGGGAAACCAGGTGAACCTCTGCAAAAGGAGAGCAAAGGCACCATGAGGCTTTTTGTTAGGAAGCAACAGAATCATCTTTTCCTCAAAGAAAGCTTTAAAAGTTCCAAAAATCCAAAGATTCTTTGCTTAAATGCAACTGAATAAATACAGTGAAAAAATAATGAAATTACAGCAGTAAAAGCCCATTTTTACAAGATCTGAGCACATTTTCCTTTCTTTTCCCCCCAGTTTCTACATTTTCTGTTAAGGATTGATTCCTATGAGTTTGCTGGACTTTCTCCTTTAGAGCTGTAACTTTGGGGCTTACAACCCCAAAGCTGTAACTTTTCCCCCAAATTACTGAGTTTTATTCCTGGTCCAAAGTCATCTATTTACAAAACCAAATCTCATTCCTGCTTGGCTTTTTTCCTAATCTAGGTAAAATTTCAGCTACTGAGGATGTCCCTGGGCTACTGGTGAAGCACCCACAGGGTGAGCTGAGGAAATGAGAGGTGAAATAAACTTTTCCCTTCAAAGTTGGCAATTTCAGCGGTGAACTTCAGCTTCCTCTCAAATCCCTGTGATGTTCTTGCAGCTCCCTTGCACATATGGAGCCCTTCCTAAAAATACCCACAGCAGAGCCCTACTTGCAGAGCTGGTGACTCCACTGACACCACACACAAACATCGCTGTGCAACTCCAGAAACCCAAAAAAAGCCAACCCAAACCTTCGCCATCGAGTTCGGGGTTGACCCAAAGTCACAGCAAAACCAAAAAGCAAAGTGGGAGAAGTCAAATCCCATCTCAGGGTTGAGTTGTGTCTGCTGGAAACAGAGAAAGTCCTCAGTAAGTATTTTATGTAGGAGCAAAGTTTTTCTTTCCCTGGAATAGCTCAAGGAACGATGAGCTCCTGGCAAAAGGAGAGGATGGAGAACTTCATAGAACTCACAGCCTGTTCTGTCCCCAGTTATTCGTGTCATCCATCTGCAGCTCACTTCTTCCTTTCCCATTTTATTTTTTTTTTTTCAGGCTGAAGGTCACAGAAGGTTTCATTTTCTGCTGCAGAAAATGTGCTAAAAAGGGGGTGACAAAAACAAAATAGGGGGGGCTTTAAAAGCCAAGAACAATAAAAATATTTCAATCAACACCATTATAAATAACTTCAGGAGCAGGTGAGCTGCACCCTCAGATTTGTGGGTCCTGGGCTGTCATCTCCTGGCTCTGAAATAGCAGAGAATTCCCTGATTTATTTGGGATAGCAGCTGTTTCCTACCTGGAATAGGTATGGGAGCAACTGCTTGGTGGGAATGAGGGAGAACCAAAAGAACTGCAGGAAAATGAAAAATAAGAGGGAAGAAGTGAGCACTCAGATACTACAACAGCAAAAGGAAATATTTACCAAAAAAAAAACGTAAAAATCCCTTTTTTGGTTATCAGGAAAAGCAAACAAAGTCAAAGTTGGAATCGCAGCGAGGTGGAAAAATAAAGAAACGCCAGCAAAAATGGGCAAGGTGCAGTGTGGGCTCCAGCAGCACCTACATTTTACAGCCCCAGGCATTAAGAGACAGCTCTTGGAGGGTGATTTACAGCAAGCCTACAGCCCATCTGCTTTGGAGAGCCAAGACACTAAAGATAATCTCAAAATTAAACAACAAGATAAACACTGAGCAGGGACTCAGCTTTCTCTCCTAACCTGATGGAATTTGGTTTTGCATCTCGTCTGCTGAATGGTAAATAAACCAGGGGAAAGGAGATGAAAAGGATTTTTTCATTCAGTTCAATAATTATTTCAGCTCTCAGGTGGGTAATTAATAGAAGGCAAATGAAGTTTTAGCAAAATTAATTTGATTATTCTTGAGCAAAGCTGTGGTTCAGGCAGGGGAACAACGTGACCAACGTGGATAAAGCTGATTTTGGGAAAGGCCTGAGCTGGTGCAGAGCTCAGGGACAGCTGCACAACATCCCCGAGACATCTCACCAAACCAAAATTTTTTCTTTTGCCTCAATATTTGGGGGAAAACACCCACAAATTCGGTGTCAGGAGTTGTGTGTTCCCACAAATTGTGGCGCTCGGGCTGAAGCTTGCTGCAGGAAAGACAGTCCTAAAAAATTCCTCATCCCAGAAAATAACATTTCAGTTTGGGAATCACAGGAATTGCAGCAGCCACGAGTGGAGCAGCTCTTGGACAACTGACCAAGATGCTCAGATGACTCCAGGAGATTTATTTTGTTTCCTATCCCAGGTTTTTTTGTGATTTCATATTTTCCTTCTGATGCGAGGAATTGCTGAAGGTTTGCTGTGGATTTCTGTGTTTAGGAAGTCCTAATTCCAGGGAATTTTAGGAAAACCATTGAATGAGAAAGGGAGATTTGCTGAGAAATTCTTGTTGGCATAGGGTGGGCTCTCAGAACACAGAGACCAACAGCAAAGGTAAAGGAAAATGTGGAATTCCAGACTAAACTTATCTTCTGTGAAAAATTCAAAAAGTAAAAGTGTCAGAATTTATAAGATTATACAGCTTAATATTCTTCTTTCTGTGTTTTTTTTTTTTTTTTTTTTTTATATAGGGGTCAGTACTGCTTTTCTTTATTCCTATGTAAGGGAGAGGACCATGTCAGCTGAAAACACCCAAATAAACCCAAAACTGGTTTAAGGTACAGGAAGATGAAGTTTCCTGTGGCCAGACTGCAAATAAATACTGTTTTCAGCTTCAACATTCAATTTAAGAACATAAATTTATTCCTCTTTCTGTTTTTTCATGAATAACTAATTTCTCTGAAAATTCAGACTGACCTGACAAAAAACTTTTGTTTTTCCAATCAGCAGCAGAACTCAATTTATCATCCATGCTCCCTTTCTGGTTGAAATATTAAATATCAATCTTCTGAAACAGAAAAGCTGAATAATTATGAATGCTTTCCCACTTCATCTGGTTTTGAAGGTAGAGGGATTGCTGCAATTTAGCTCTGGATTGTCCCTTTCCTGTCCTTTTCCTGCTGTGGATCCTGGGAAGAGGTTCAGGCTCATCTACAGGAGAATGAGCATAAGAAAAATAAAACAAAAAATAAAACAAAGTAAAATTCCACTCCTCCAGCCTAAATACCTGTTCTACACAACCCCAAGGTCTCACCACTGAAAAATAAATATGAAAATACAGTTAGAACTTATTTTTCTCTCTAATTTAAGATTATGAGGCTTAAAATAAAGTGCAGAATTTCCACGTCCTGCGCTCTGAGACCAAATAATGTCACTCTACACCACGATCCCCAAATTCTGAACTTTGCCACTGGTGTGGGAAATTACTCAGCTCATAGAAAGAGCTCTGCACCATGAAAAGCTCAACAAGAACAGCTTCATAAACCTTCATTCAGAGCTCCCAAACCACCGTAAAAACACTGCCTTAAAAAGTCCCAAATAAATGTTAATTTAACCTTTTGGCACTTGGCAAATATTTATCTTTGGTATTGCATTTTCCCTATTTACTCTCCAGCTATCACCCACCCCATTCAGAAAAAAACCAAAAAAAACCATGCAAACATCTTCGCCAATTAAGAAACTTATTTGAAAAATAGCTCACCAGAAGAGATTTTAGACTAAGATGAGATTAGTCATGTCCTAAGTTATTTATTTCCCTACACAACCATGGAGGAACAATCATTTTATTGTGTTTATTTAAAGAGTCAAGAATGGAAGCAAAGCACTTTGTTTTAATAAGGTCACGCTGCTTATTAAATAATTTCCATATTGAAGGTTAAATCCTTATCTCTGCTCAGTAAAAAGTATTTTTATCTAACCTTGGGAATCAGAAAAAGCGCGAGGGAGGGCGGTTTGAACTATAAACAAAAAGGGTTTTTGCGCTTTTTGGCACTTGCAATTGTTCCCCCATTCACACCCACTCGGCTGCTGGAAATTCAGCCCCGTTTATGATGTGGTTCTTTGAAAAAAAATGCATCCTCAGCTACAGGGAATGCCTGGGGAAGGAGCGAGGCTGTGCCACAGTCTGGAAGTGTCACCAGCACAAGGTGCCAACCGGACAGAAAGGGACAAAAGATGGCAATTTAGAGGAAAAGGGACAAAATATGGCAGCTTGGACAGAAAGGGACAGATTTTATGGCAGTTTGGAGAGAAAGAAACAGGTGATGGCAGCATGTGGAGTTTGTTCCTCCTCAAAAACCACGTCAATTTAAACCACAAAATTTAAATGTTCATTGCACAGCCTGACACAGATTTTGAGGGTTAATCCCAGAAGGATTTTCCAGCCCACCAGACACTTGAGTTTGGCTGGCAAACCCACGTTTGTGAGGGTCCCCCTGCCCTTTTCCCAACTTTCCTCTCCTATTTCCTCACATTCCCATTCATCCTGGAGCCTGTGGTGAGGAAATTCAGGTGCTGCTGCTCCCCAAATCCCCAGTGTTCAGAAATCCAAACACAGAGAGAACACCAGAACAGGAACCACCAATCTCCTCCCATTTACACTGCGCTTATGGATCATTTCAGAAATCCGATTTTGGAGTTTGATTCCCCCAAATATTTCCCTCCTCAGGACGGTTATTGACTAATATATCAAAGGATACAGTTCCCCTAACGACGCATCAGTGCAATGCATCACTACAAGCACAGCCCCAGCCTGATGATAGATTGCTCAATAACGTGGGAGCAGCTGGCAAGAACTTCCACACAATCACATGGCCCAACTTTTATTCTTTTTTTTTTCTTTTCCTGTTGAGTTTGCATAGTTCAGAACAAGCAGGATGAACTGTTAACAGGTTGAGAGCAAGTTCACTCACAAAAAGGTTTTAATTCTTAAAGGAACTGAAAGCTGCAGCATCTTAATTTGGAAAGGCAGGTGTTACTTTTTAAATTTTAAACAGTTTTGAAATAAATCTATATCGTAATTCCACGTAATTTTTCCTTCTGATTTATTATTGTACTTTCTATTTGGTTTGGCACCTTTATCAGAGCTGCAGGTGATCTGCAAACCCCACATTTGCCAAAGCCATTGTTCCAGAGCTCCCTTTGCCCAGGGATCACAGGGAACACAAGGCTTTACCATCCCTTGGCTGCAGCTCCTAATCTTGGCAAAAATCAACCCAAACACCCCCAAAATGTCACCAAATCCTTTAGGCTGGAAAAAACCTCCAAAATGATCGAGTCCAACCAGCACCACCACGTTCCCTTTATCTGCAGAGTTTCCTGAACCACGCAAAGGGAACTTTCAACAACGAAAGCTTTCAGGTTTTTCCAGACATGAATTTTCCTTGCAAGAGAGACTTGCTGTTGATTAGATTATTTATCCATCCCATCATTCTCAATTTCCTTTGCTTTTTCCTTTTAATGCTTTATGAACTCTTTGGGACTGTTTCCCTGTCTCCATTTACCACTGTACCATTATTTAACACCACAAAGTCAGGAAATAAAATATCAGCTGAGAACTCTGCCTGATTTTCACCTCCTGATCGCTCTGCCTGTTCGTTCTGAAGGCAAGTTTAAATAACTGGGATTAGTGCTCAATCTTAAAGCAAAGCAGCTCTGCCTGGGTTTAACAGAACATTGGGAAAAAAAGGCATTTCCAGTGTTAGACTGAGTATCTCTGGGATTGTCGTTTATCTCCGGAAAGGTAAATTGGTTACAAAGAAGAGAGAGAGAAGAAAGGAATAAAAAGTCTCATAAATCAAAACTGGGGTTTTGGCTCAGAAGAGAAGTTGTGAAAGGCTGCTGAAAGTTTGCGGAGAAATACAGGACACTCGTGGAAAAGGATGAAAAGGTGAACAGCCATCAGGAGTGGGGATGAGGGATAATCTGAACCCAGTTAAACCCTGATGATGATGGATTATCTGCACCCAGTGAACCCTTGGGGGTGAGGGATAATCTGAACCCAGTTAAACCCTGATGATGATGGATTATCTGCACCCAGTGAACCCTTGGGGGTGAGGGATATTCTGCACAGATTGTGGGTGCTGCATTGTCTTAGATCTTTGCAAGCGCTGGTGCATTTGGATTTTAATCCTACATCCTTCCCAATCAGCAGTCATTCCTAGGTTATCTACAAATCCCTTTTCTACCAAAAAAAGGTCGATTTACAGAGGCCTGAAAGCCAAGGGAAGGGGTGGATGGATACCTGTGCTCCAAACCCAAATCATCCCCACCCCTGCAGGACACAACAGAGAGGGATCGAGGCAGCAGCATTAATCAGATTTACTCTGGAGGCTCAGAGAACTTGGAAAGGCTGCTAAGAGACAATTCCCAGGGGATTTGCAAGAGCTAACAAGCAGTTTGATAGGTGCTTATCTGATAAATCTGATAGGTGTTTATCAGATAAATCAAAAATCTGAGCAGCTCTCACAGCCTCAGCCCTGGGCCTGCAGCACTGCCCAAATAAACCCTCTCTACCTGAGCAAAGGGATTGAGGCCAGGCTAAAAACGCCCTGAAATTGAGGTGTAACTAAATCCCATTTTAACCATGGCACCTAATCAGGGCTATTTTTATGTCTAAAATGCAACTTGACTCAGGGGCACTGTTGGAACACGGCCCCAACCTGCACTAATAAAATAAATCCCGTTATCTGCTTCAAGGGAGGACTGTGCTCTAAGTGGATTTTGGACTACAGAAGAACCCCAAATATTAAGGGAGAAATCAGTATTCAAAGAGAAGATGTTTGTGCCAACACAAATATTGATAAATAAAAAAAGGGAATATTTTCTCTAGTCCATGGAAGCAGTTTATCATTCAAAAGGAAAAAAAAAAAACTGAGCTCTGTTTGTACTTTGAAGAAAGTTGTAGAAAGCAGAAAAATATGAATTCTCATGGATACATGAAAATATTCTTGGATTTAGGGATACTGGCAATCAGCAGGAGGGCAGAGAGAAAACAAGCAGCTCAAGGAAAGCTCCTGGGGCAGCACGTTGGAATTATCTGGGATAAAAACAAGGCATGGAGGGGAATGAAAACAATACTTTTAACAACCCCACAAAAAGAATAAAACACCCCAGAGCCAGCAGGTATTCAGTGATTGAGGAGATTTGGGTTTTGGGCAGGGACAGAAAGCTCGGGGCTGGCAAAAGCACGGCAATAACCCGAAACCAAAAATAACCACGGTGGCTGAAGGCAGAATTTGGGATTGCAAATAACCCAAACCGTGTGTCCAGGAGGATGGGGCACTCTCTGGGCACACAGGAATGGGGTATAAATCACACTGTTTATGGGGCATAAATCACATAAATCACTCATTCCCTGGCACTGGGAATGAGGGCTGGGAGCTCTGCTGGAAAACCATGAGTGTGTGTGGTCAGCGGGGCAGAGCAAAGGATTGCCCCAAATTTCACATCCCTGCACGGATTTGCCAGGTTTGGGCTCTTAATGGTTATGAGGTTTTGATGCCAGCAGAAAGGTCTGAAAGCAAACAGTGAAACCTGGGAATCTGCAGAGGTGAATGGCAGGAGAAGAAGGGAGCAGTGCTCCCAGAAATTTAAAGGAGTGCTGACATAAAAATGGGAAAGGATCTTTGCCACCTTTTATTTGTGCTCCTGGAAAACACTGCCAGCAGCATTCCATATCAAAAAAATTATGGGAATATACAGAGATGGGCATGGGGAGGGATGGATGACCAGAAACAGCTTCCAGGGACTGAACCCCCAGCTTATTTCAATTTATGAAAAGCAGGGCACAATGGCCAAGAAACTCCTCTGCTGCAAATTCCTCCTGGAGTGAGGAACTCAAGAATCCTACCAGGGTCCCTCTCCCTAAAAAACTCCTCTGCCTGGCCCAGAGGAGGCAGAGATGGAATCCTCCAGCCCACAGAAATCTCGTTCTCTGGTTTACAGAGCAGATTAACACAGGATAGGACTGGAATTTTGACAGAGCTAAGGATTACAGTGTCTGCATCCCGGACAGGACATATTTCATACAAGAGCTGCTTCAAATCTTCTTAAATTTTCATGTAAAAAAAAAGGAACCTACGTGCACAAAATGCTGCTGTGAGCTGGGAGCCTATTCCTGCTCATGTTTTCTGCAATTTTAAGGCTGAATTTTAAGGTTGAATCATTGCTTTCTGTCAATTTATTGCTGTTTTCTATTTCCAGCAGGGGCTGTGGCCTTGGAACAGCCACAAACCTTGGAGCTGATTCTGTCTGCTAAAAACCTTTTATCAATTTTATCCATCACTTCTGAGATCTGGTTTCATCTGCCTGCTCAGTGATGACTTCACCCTTCCAGTAATACATGTGAAATAAAAACTAGGATGCTGAACCTGAAAAAAGAGCCACAACATAAATGAGGGGAAAAATTAATAAGTGCTGCATGTTTTTCCTTTGTATTTATACAGTGACTCCTGAGAGGATGGAACAGCTGAAACTGATTTAAAGGAGAGAGGTGGAAAGAAAAATGCAGCTTTTTTTTTCTTTATTTCTGTGAGTGTTTGTACTTCTAGTAATTAAATTAATTATTATTTAATTATTTTTGTGTATTTTACATAATATATATAATATTTTATTATATATTATTATATTGATATATATTATATATATATAAAATATATAATAATATATTTTAATATATCATTACATATAGTAATTTTAAGCTTAGTCTGAAAACACGCAGATGCTCCCAAAGCCTTAAGAATAATCTTCATTGTGTTGTGATAAATAATCGGGCTTAAATCTGTGTAGTGAAATAAAATAAAAAATAATAAGATATAATTTGCTTATTATATTTTAATAAACTACAACAGATCGACTTTTTCCAGTGTAAAATTCTGATCTCACCAGTGTGGGAAACAAGAGCTATCCAAGGACACAAAAAGCCATAAAAAGGAAGATACTCAAAAGTGGCACCTGTTTATTTCCTTGTAAAGAATGAAGTTTATCTGTGGGTGATCCTGGAGTAAGATTTACAAGTCTATAAAATGACACTAAGAGCCACCTGGAGATTGGATTTTTGAGAGAAGATCACAAGAGTTTTGCTCTGCAGAGCTAAAAAAAAAAAAAAAATATGGGAGTCAAGCTGGCCAACAGGCAGATCTTCAAAACACACCAAAATTGACATTAAAGTTGAAAGTTTTAAAAAGATTATGTAAGAAAAACTGTTCTCACTATTTCTCACTTGGTTATAAAGTATTGAAATCTAAAGAGAGTCCCTGGAATGATAAATATTTTCACAAGAAAAAGAATCAGGTGAGTTCATGTCTTTGGAGTGGATGAGAAAAGGGTAAATTCAGTTATCTCCATTAGGAGAGGATGGAATTGAACTCTGTGGGACGGGTCTGAAATTCAAAAACATCAGGAAATCTGAGCAGTGAAAACTTCATTGCTGAAGATTAAAATGCAACATCAAAACTTGATGTAAAAAATTGAGGCAACTTAGAAAAAGTTGATGAAATGGATTTGATGAACCAACCGACTATTTTTGAAGTGGGAAGTACAGAAATAACTACACCTTTTCTCCTCTAAAAAAGTCATTTTCAATTAAAAAGTTGTACCCAATTTCTCCTCTCTCATTCCAGAAGAATCCTGAGTACAGAAAATGCTCATATTTCAGGGCAACAAACACGTGGACTCACAACAGTTTAGCAGAGAACACAAAATTCAAGTGGAAATTCAAGATTTAGTGTAAAGCAACAGCAAATTGTGAAGATGGAAACCCTTAAATGATGCCCAGAGGTCAAGTCAGAGTTCCAGCTGTAGCTACACTCACTGGACCTGTGATTTTTGGGAAATAAACCCCAATTCCCTGCCAAAGTCCAGCACACCTTATTTATACTGACAAGACAAAATCTTTAGAGTTATGTCAATAATAACTGGCATGAGGGATTCTCAGTACAAAACAGCTGAAAATACATCCCAAACTTTATCAGTATCCCAAGATATTTAATTTTACTGTAAAATTAAACTTGAAATTGAATTAGGTGGTGACAGGAACAAAGCAATGAAAGAACACAACCATGCCCTACAAATTTCAGGGGTTTGTTCCAGAGTCAGGAAGCCTCAAACTACAAATTACAACCAGGATTTGTGGTGTCTGAGAAGGGGAGGTGAGGGCAGATATGGAAAGGAAAAATCAGAGTGGTTCAGAGAGGAAAATCCTACTGGAATTAAGATAAAATTTAGGAATTGTGATGTATTGATATGAATAGAATTAGGCACAAACAATGTAAAATGCACTGTCACTGCTTCTATTTCATCTTTGTCCTTTGGCTTTGTGTTTTTAGGGATGATCTGTTGAAAGCACCCCCAAATTTAAAAGCTGTACCCCTCCAATCTCACATTTCCCTCCAAAAAAGACTTCACTGAGACAGAAAGATTGAAGGGGAGGGTGAAGACTGAAACTTGGTCTTCTACAATCCTTTAAAATAATTACAAATAAAAACTCCGAATCCGAGTGCAAGTTCTTCCTGTGTGACCTCCTGAGCTCCAGCAGAGCCCTGCATTAATAATGGAATCAGACAATTTTATACCTCTTTAATAATGGATGCCAAATATATTTGGGGTTAGGAAGGACAGCGTTCGTTTATCGATCACGACGCATTATCTGCAACCTGGAAACTCCTGAGCAGCTTTCATCTCCTGCGCCCTCCTAAATAATTCAGGATGTAATTTCAGGCGGGTTATTTTGTTTGTATCTTTTCTGATTAAACTTGCATTTTTTAATCAGAAGAAAAGCTGGCGGACCTGGAGCAAAGGGTCAAAATTTCATCTCGCATCACTCAAAAAAAGTCTCATCTTGGGAAGTCCCACGAGTGAGGATATTTCTGTCTAATTCCTGGTTTTTCTGTCTAATTCCCAATTTTTAGAAACCAGACCTCTGTACTGCTGTATTTATACAGTGTCAGATGTATATTTCATAATACCTATAATACCACTAAAAAATAACTTTGAGCTTTTCTTAAAAGGACACGGTCACAGCAGAGTTTTTGTTTAAGTCCTTTGTTCATTTTACCTTCAGTTTGGAGCAGTTCACCCCTGCCAACTCTCAGCATGAAAACAGAAATTTTGTTTCAATTTTTAAGTTGAAAATGAAATTTAAATATGCAAGAAATGGTTACTAATTTGTACTGCAGCTCTGCATTCACTCCAAAAAGTGAATTCTTGAGCAAGGCACCAACAAACTGCAGCACAGAGATTTACAGGCTCATCTGGGGAATATTTTAATATTAACGAATTTCCAGCAAGGTTAGGTTTTTATTTCCCCTGTCTATAATTAGCAGGGGGAGAAAAAAAAAGACTGAGAACAAACAGGATGCCACGGTGACACGGAAAAATAAGAAGGAAAAAATACGAATGGAATAAACCAGTGTTTTAGAGAAGTTAATTAGGAACCCTCTGCAGTTCCTACAGCCTTTAAATGGTCAGTGCAAGACACATAAAGGGATTATCATGGATTCCACAGATCTGTGATCAAGGATTGCATCAGATTTTAGAGAAACAAATGAAGAAGAGTTGATTTGCATCATTACAAGAGACAGAGATAAATTCCAAAGCCATCCATCAGCAGATGCAAATGAATCCCCTCCTAATAAATAACAGCCTCCTTTGGGAATTGTCAGCTCATCACCTCGAGGGATGCTCTGAGCTCTTCCTCGATGAGAGGGGATTGAACAAGATGCAGATCATAAAACAGGAATCTGAAGAATTGTACAGCCCTGAGATTAAAAACTGTTTTATTCTCAAATTTGTGCTCCCTCCCATCTCCCCACAGTCACTGGCAGCAATTTTGACCCTGTGCCCCAAGACAGCTGCTGGGGTTCATTCTCAGGGATTTATTAATGTTTATGACATCATTTAGGACATTTTATTGTCTCTTCTCCCAGGGGACAGGACGAGAGGAAACGGCCCCACATTGTGCCAGGGGAGGTTTGGGTATCAGGGAAAATTTCTCCATGGAAGGAGCGGTCAGGTATTGGAATGGGCTGACCAGGGAAAAGGTGGAATCAAGACACGAATCTTTTCACAATTCAAACCTTTCACAGCCTGGATTCAGAGGGGACCTGTGAGGGCAAAGACCCTGCAGGATCCCAAACACCTCAATGTGTGAGCTGCTCCAGAAAATTCCTGTCACTACTCAGAACGGTTCAGCCCGACCAAAAAAAGAAGGAATGGGGAGCAAAGACACAGAGACAGGAGCTGCAAACGACACAAATTCCTCATGGCTCAGATAACAAGCAACAGATGAAACCAATAGTTAATAGAATTCTGTGTGAAGCCAAAAAATAACCAAGGAAAAGGAAATGAAAGGGAAAGGAAAAGGAAAAGAGAGGAAAGGAGGAAAAACAGGAGGAAGAAAAATAGAGGAGGAAAAAAGAAGGAGGAAAAGAAGAGGAGGGAAAAACAAAGAGAAGAGGAAAAAAGAGCAAGGAAAGAAAGGGGGAAAAGAAAAATGCTGGTGGTGCCTGAAGCCTGGCAGGTGGTAGGAGCACAGATTCCAGCAGCCCCTTTGGCACAGCCCAAAAGGAAACAATAATTCTGAGCAATGCTGCAGCACAATAAAGCACAATGAGCAGGAGGGCTCAGTTTAATGGAAAGACTCCGTGATTTGTGCTAGACTGAGCACCCCCAGATGTAATCATCTTTTAAGATGTTATTTCTTCAGAAGAAATGACACAATTATTTACAGAGCACCATGAACACGCCATAAAAGTTGGGTTTTGAATTGCCCCGGCACATGCCATCTGTCAAAATAATTTTGACAAACAAATCAAAGTTTGGGAATTGATTTGGCTGCTGCTGGCATGTGCAGGACTGGGATCAGCCCATACACAAAACCCCTTCAGCTCCAATTTCTCACTCCATGCCCAACCCTCACAGAGTGAAGATGAATAAAGTAATGATCCTTAAAGAGCTTTGCCATTTAAAAGGAAATAATTTAAAGAGGGTAATTCAGCAGTCACGAAAAAAAAGAAATAAAACTATCCTACTGTACTGAATCGCTAATTAAAATGCTTCAAAAATCAACAAAGATTTTTAAAAGGGGTCATAGTGTTTCCTTGTGGATGCTCTTGTTCTCTCAGTGCAGCTCTTATTGGTTCATTTATAAAGTCCAAGGAATTTTAAAGGAATCTGGATTTCTGCAGTGTGATCTGCACAGAATTAAAAACCTGGGCTCTGTTACAGGGAATGGAAAGATCTTTCTGTTTCTGCACATTGCTCTCCTGGACCTGGGGACTTCAGCTCTGCTCTTCCACCATCCAGACATCCTGAACTCCAGCAGGATCAGCCTCAAAGTTGCAAATATCGTATGGCACCTCCAGCTCAATGGAAAACGTGTGGATCCCAACAAAAACCACGGATGTGGCATTTGAGAACATGGTTTAGTGCTGGAGAAATGGTTGGACTCGATGGCTTTTCTAAACTTGATTGTTTTATGACCCAGATTATAATTTAGGATCTTATTTCATATTAGGATGGCCAAACTAATTTCAATATCCTCGTAATATTCCATATCCACAAAGTCCCCCTCTCCCAGCCCGACACAGGATAATCACATCTACACTATTATATGAGGCAGAAATACAGATTATATTGCCAAAAGGGATTCAGGAAGGGAATTCCAACCCTCACAGACACCCCACAGCCTCTCACCCTCACTGCCCCTCCAACAAACACCCAAATCCCTCTCCACATCCATGGAGTTTCATCCTCTCCCTGAGGATCCTGCACTTTTGGTTGAGCCACATTCAGATTTACACCCCAAGAGATGATAATGCACCAACAAACAAATATCACACCCATAAATGTATCAGGTTCCAGCTGGAACCCCGAATACCAAAGCATTCTCCATTAAAGCCATAAATGGGGATCATAAAGAATTAGAAATATTGCTCCATTCCTACATTAAAAGCTGCAGTGCAAAGCAGCTGTGAATTTCTTCCTCCCCAGGAAAATGCTGTGGCTCTGTTTCATATTCCAGCACAGGAGGCACCCACAGCAAAGCTGACACAAAGCTGCTCCTTTAATGTCTGACCAAAGAAAATACACCCTCAGTAGTCAAAATGTAATTAAAAAATAGAATTGCAGCCCGTTTGAAGTTCCCTCTCCAGGTGAAAAGTCAGTTTAGCTGCTCCACTGCAAAAATCTTTTCGTTGCCAGTGTGTCAGAACAGAGTTCCAGCCAGCATTAAAATACCAGCGCCAGAAATTTTTAAAATTAAACTGTATGGATTTTTAATAGCACAAAAATGGGATTTTTAATAGTGCAGAAATGGGATCAAGCAGAAGGTGAAATTATTTCTGTGAACTGAATCTGATATTAAATTTCCCTTGGGAATTTAATTCCTAACTTTTTGTTAATTAGTAGACACAGGTTGTTATCCACACAAACACAACTCTGAGGACAATTCAGGGAGAGCAGTGATCAGTGAGTGAAAGCAGAATCCAGCTCATTCCACAGAGGAAAATTCATTGCCAAACTCAGCCCAGCAAGGTTTCCACATTCAGAAACCATGGATTGTGTCCTTACAGAGAGACTGTGCTCTGCTCCACTGGGAACAGGAAATCCAAGGAAAATGCCAACAATATGAAAATTCCTTTGCTGTTTTCCATGTGAGCAAAGGACAGCATTGGGAATGTTTGTCACAGGTCACTGAAATGAAATTTCCCAGAAACTCAGAGGAATTGGATTTACTCCATCCCAGAAAAGCCCAACTTCACCATCCTGTCTCCCTCCTTCCTGCTATTCCATACTCTAAGTATGCCACACAAAGACAAACCTTAAACTGTAAATCCCACATTTTGCAGCCCATGGAATGCTGGTTTCTGGTCCAGCTCGATTCCAGCTGCAGGGAAAATGGGAAAGAGCACCCAAGATCAGTGGGTGGATCACAGAGATGCTGCTCGCTCCTCTCATGCAACATTTAAATAAATAAACAAAAACTACAATTAAAAAGCCCAAACTAAACCAAACCCCACATCCTCTAAGTGCCCCTGGATCTCTCCTCCTCAGCGTTTGTTAATACAGACACTCCCCATAATCCCAAGAGTTCTCTTGCTGACTGTACCACCCAGAGAAAACAACTCTCTATATTTAACACTTCATATTTTATTTTAAATTATTTTTTATTTCAGCAATTGAACTCTAGTTCTATCCATCACATCAGGGAATTAGAAATTCTGCACGGTATGACTGAGCTGGGATGGATTTTTTTCCTTACCAATATATTAAACTACTCCAGAAATGTATATATAGACATTTCTTTGAATATATTCACTCCATGTTTCTCTGGAGGCTTCATTAGAAATTCCACTGCATTTGATTTAAAACATATATTTTCTCCAAACTATTTGAATAAGTAATGAATAAAAGAAATCCCATCCATTTTATTAATTAAGTCATAAATCAGAGGGCTGAGTTAAGAAGGGCTTGTATTTACAGCTCACCTGGCATCATGAACATGGGGGAAACTGAGCAGTTCCTTCCTCCTGTCAATATCCTAAATAATTCAGGAAGGAATCTCAGAGTGACTTTTCATCTGTTCATCCCATTTCCACATACCTGCCTTTCTATTTTCAGTGGAAAACCATCAAAACCACGCAGCAGTTTGCTCAAATTAACAATTTCTGTTCCCAAATTGTGGAATGAAAATATATTATGGTTTGGGAAAGTTTTTCCAGGCTGGATCCCTCAAAATTCATCCAAAATAGGGTTCTCTCAGCCAGCCTGGGCACCTTGACTCCCCTCTGTGACACCTCCATGGCTCTCTGCCCCATAATTCTCCCTTGCTGAGGGTTCAGGAGACATTTCCCGCTCCTGATGAACAACTTCGGGGATGAACTTTGAACTGGGAGTTCTGGAAGCTTCCCTGTAATGACTTTGCTGTGCCAATCACACGCAGAGTGAGCACAGAACCTGACCCTGCCTGTGCTCCAAACCTCCAGCCCGACGCTTTCCTGGGGAACAGGAGCCAAAGGGCACAGTCCCGAAATGTTACAGCAGGATAAAATAAAACCTGAAACACCAAATCCATTAGGACAGAGTTTGACAGATTTAAACCTAGGGACGAGCTGAAACTGGGATTGTTTTCTTTCCCTCGCCAGGATCAGAGTGGGAACATCGCTCCAGAGAGGGGGAAACTAAAAGACCTTTGCAAATAATTCAACGTTGCAGTCAGGATCATAATTTATTAACAAAGACAGAGCAGCCTGTGGCCAGGACCTTGAGTCTCTGGTTTATGATTATGACAAAGCTGATCTTTAATTGCACCAACCAAAGACTCTTTGTCTCCTTTAGCTCATGGCAACATTTACGGCCTTCCCCTGCAAAACTTGGACAAGAAATGTCCGGACCAAGGGTCTGGCTTTAGAAAAACTCTTTTCCAACTCTGTGAAGATTAGAGAGGAATTTGGAGGAGTTAAGCCTGGCTCTAACGGCTGCTTAAATGCACTACAAAACTGCAAATTTGCACTACAACAAAAATGAAATTATCTGACATTTCAAGCTTTAATAGCTGAATTCTATTCAAGCCATTTGTGTTCGCATTATTTGGTCATGAACCTGTGTGTCTGTGCCACCTCACTGTGCATCAATCGAATCAATCCTCAAATCCCAAACACTCTGAAATACCACAAAACACTCCCTAGCAGATAATTCCTTCCCAATATCCCATCCATCCCTGCCTTATTCCAGTTTAAATCACATCCCTTAACCACATCTCCGTCTCCAGAACAAAGCACAGGGAATGCTCCTCTCCCTGGCCCAGGGAGCACCTTTGGAGCTGAGATCTCTTGTTTTTGGTGATTTTATCCAGCCCCAGCAGCCCAGGGAGCACCTTTGGAGCTGAGATAGTGGTGGTATTATTCAGTCCCAGTCAATCAGGTGACATTGCATTTCCTCTCTCACCTCTGCAGTGACAACACTGAGGTTTTTCCATCTCCCTCACCACTCACAAAACCCTTTTATTACATTTCTACTTCCCCTGCTTTTTCCCAATTGAAGCTGAGTGCGTTCCTCCCCTCGCTCGCAGCCTGCTGTCCCTAATTTTGTTTGATGCTTTTATGGCCACTCTGAGCTCGCTGTGAAATGGAAGCTCCCCTGCCACGATGTTTTGGAAAGCACCAGGGTTTTATTCCGAGCAAAGAGCTCTGTGCAGGGCTGAATATTTCAGGTATCCGTGTCTCTGAGCAGCACCTGAGCCTGCAGACAATGACAGTGCTGCTCATCTTTCTGTCACCCCATCATCAGAGCTGTCACCCAGCACATCCCTGACAATGCCAATGCAGCCCTGAAATTGCACAGCACAACTCTGCAGATCTGTCTGAACCAAACAAAGGCAAAAATCGTGGAGATTGGGAAATGTTCTGTTTACCCAGCACCCATCAGAGAAGTGCTGAACACGGCTCCTTGCAGGCAAACTTTTGCTTTTGCTTGGAAGAGTTTTAACAAGCCCTCAGAGCCTCCCCTTCTGGTGCACATTCCATTATTTTTAGAAAAGGCAATTAGTCTTGGACTCACTCGTGACTAAGCACTGACAGGACGCCCAAATCTGTGCTAAAACCACGGATATCCGCATAATTTAAAGTCTGGCAAAAGGTAACTTTTGGGAACACATCATATGGGAAGTAGAAAATGGAGCAAGCACAGCTGGGTAAGCAATATCAATATTTCTCTGAGTCACTGACTTATTTTATACATCTAATATCTGGGAAATACAGGCTCATTGCAGCGTGTTGGAGACATCCCTCCGGCTCCAGGTGAGCAGAAATTGCCAGCTGTAAACACCTTGGAATTCTTCAGCATTTTACAGAGCTCAGAATTTTATTTTTTTAAGTTTTTACCTGACCTCTTGTGCCAAACTTTGCAATTTTAAGACTCCTGCTGTGTCGCATTAAGCTGAACTTAATGTCCACTGAGAAAGACAGCTTTATTTTCTCAGTGCCCACATCAAAGCTGGTAACAGGCACAACTATTAAATGCTGATCTTTCCAAATCTCAGCCCCAAGCTCTCATTGGTTCCCAGCTCAGAACACTCATTGCAGCCCAGATTTTATAATATCAGTTGAAAGGTTTAGGACCCAGCATAAAGAAAAAGAAATGCAAGAGACCAAAGATGAATTAAACATGGAAAAGTTACACAGCGGCCTGCAATTTTTATGGAAGTTTCCAATGTGACCTTCTTGGGAAATTCAGCCCTGATAAATCTGAGCTAATTCTTCCCCCAATTCTCCAGGGATCCACAGGATGGAGTCCCTTCCATGAAATGATTTGTGGGTCAGACTCTGATTGTGGTGGGGTTTTTGCAGCCTCTCCTCTTTTGAAACAGCTTCCTGTGACCAAAACAGAGCAACGCAAGGATTACATTACTGAAGAAATCAATGCCATCCCATTATTTTCCTTCTTGCTGTCCAACTATTAATTTATTTTTCCTAGGGCAGGTTGAAGTTTCCGACAAATTGCTATTTCAAATGTGGCAGTAAAGGATTCCATCAGACCAAGTGACTCTAAAGAGAAGGAAAGGGGGAGAAGGAGGAGAGGACCAAAAGAAATTTCTTTCTTGCCTTTACTCCTTCTTGCTTATTTTTGGTATAAAATGTAAATTTCTGCATCTTCCCCAGCCATAAAAAGTGATTTACTGAACCAAGGAAAGAAAAAAGAGAGGATCCAACAATTAAAGAACTCAGGCTTGTTTAATTTATTTACTTTTCTAGCAGCTCCCACTTAGACCTTCAGCTCGTTACTCATCTGGAGTTTTAAAAAGTGCAGATTTAGCCCTACTGTATAAAGCAAAACATTTGCAAATAAATCTTTAACTTTCTTTTTGGTTTGTTGTTTGGGCCTTTCTGGGAGTTGGTTTCTTTTTGCTGATCTTGTTCTTGCTGTTGTTCTGAAGTCATTTAAGGTAATAAGAAGATAAATCAGCAATGAGAGACTCACAATAAAAGAACTTCTACTTTAGGACTCTGAAAAGGAGTTTTTTCAAACTTTCTTTTGTTCACACGATTTGGGATTTTTTTATTTTTTTTTTTTTAATGGAAACTCTTACACCTAAAGTGCAGGAAGCAGTAACTGCCCAGGCACTGAACTCACCTTTAGGTGCTGCTATAAACATTCCAAATTTAGTGGATTTGTTATTAAAACTTAAAACAATTCAATTGAACATTAATTGAGAAAGGGGGTGATTTTTGAGGTTGATTTACTACATCACAACTATTTGGGATTCTTCATGTAAAATAATTACATCAAAACCCCTACAAAATCTATGGATTTCAGGTAAGTTCATAAATTAACCATCTGTTGTCACGAAGGATACAAATAATTCAAGCAAGTCCTACAAAACAAAGATAAAAGCACTATTTGTAAAGAAACCAAATGCTGGTGGCTTGCACATTTTATCTTGGCACGACAGAAAAAAAAAAAAATCTTTGAAAGGTTTTCTGCATGAACTTTGGGAGAAAGTTAAACTGGAGCTATTGATTTGGATGCTGGCACACTAATCTGTTATTATTTAAAGGGAGAAATAACTCTGCATGGGAGATAATCTACTCGTCTTATATTCCACATCTCCTGCAAGAATTTTCTTGCTCATGCATAGATAGTGCCTTATCTAATACTGACTGAAGTCAATAGCGAGCTGCTTGTTTGTTTTTTAACGAGCAGCTGCATGGGATATCTGCAAGGAATGAAAAAGTGAAAGGATTACAGTTTTGACCTGTTAAAATTGATTTATAAGAGGGATTTTTTTCCCTCCCTCCTATTATGTCCGAGTGATGAATTGGTCTCTCAAGTTAAGGCTCTGGGAAAAACTGATTTGTCAATTGTAGACTGGCCAAAAAAAAAAAAAAAAAAAAAATTGGAAAATCACCCACTTCAATTAAAAGATGCAATGATTTCTGTGGTTTGGCCTTTCCTTCACAGAGGTGAGGAGAAGAAATGTGTATTCCTGAGATGTTTAATGGTGGGAAAGAAAAGATTGAAGGAGCAACAGAGGACTTTGGGTGTGACACAGCCTGACAGAAAAGCTAGACACCATCTCTGGAGAAACCAGCAATCACAAACAGGAGGCAGCAGAAGCCCCAGAGTGATGCATGAATCTCAAATATATTCTAAATAAAGGAAAATCCAGTTCTGGCCTGCAGCAGAACCTGCCCACAACTCTTGTGTCTCCATGAGATGTTTGTACCTAATCAGTGAATTCCAGGGAACAGCAAGGAATAAAGGACAGGAGGAGAATAAGGAGGATTTTATCCAGGAAGGAACTGAGCTGCAGCCTGTCCTGCAGGAGCTGGGGATGCCCCAGACACTGAGGAAATGTCCTTGGGTTGGGACAGGGAGTGACAACCACTCCAGTGGGGGCTGCCACATCAGGGTCTCACTATAGCCAGCCCAGGGCAAAGCAAAACACCGAGGTGAGTGGCTGGAACAGAAAAAACATCACAGAGGAGTCCAGGGGAGAAAATCTATCAAGATATCTAAAATTTCTCCATTGTTTGGGATGGATGAAAACAATCTCAGCAGCACAGCCCATGGTGGCAGGACTGGTGTCCCAAAGCAAGGACAAACACTGGGCACTCATTTCCCATGGGAGTCTGGGCACAGACAGCAGCAAACAGTAAAGCTATCCCCTCAAAATAGTAATAATTGTAAAAAAATCTTACAATATTGGCTGCAAAAGCTATCAAGTATTCAGCTTCATCCAAGCCAGTGACACAGATGGGACCCTGACACTGAAATCAGGGTGAGCCCAGGGTTTGCAGAGCAGTCCCAGCACAGGCCATGGGTGATCTCAGTCAGGGATCCCTGGTGTTGTGCATTCCCAGCATTCCAGAACCCTGGAATGTCCTTGTGGGATGTTCCATAACTCTATGGAGTGCCCAGGGATGCACCCAGGAGCTTCCAGCACTGCTTTCCAGCAAAACCTCCTGACCTGGGCTTTCCCAGCCAGGAAGGTCCTATTGAAGTCTCTCCAACCAAGCCCAACACAAGATGCCAATGTCCCCTCTGCCAGCCAGAGGGTTTGGAGACCCCAAACCCCAAATCCTGCACGCCACCCTGGAAATTCCCAGCACCACCTGAAACCCGCCTTCCCCTGCCCCACCTCTCTGCTCCAGGCTCATTCACAGCCCCAAACCTCTTCAATTCCTGCTTCTCCACCTTCTGACATCAGCAACACTCACATTTCCCTCACCACATTTCCTTTGTTCCTCCCCCCTTGCGACAGATTTCATTTCAATAAACACGAATCATCTGAAAATTGGTTCTCTCATCTTTAACAACAACAACTACTTAGAGGCGCGTGGAGAGGATTAATCCTGGAGCACTCCGAAAATGTCAAGTGCTTATTAATTATAAGTTAATTGGAGTTAGAATTACATTATGGTAAATAATAATACATTTACATAGCTGATGGGCAAGCGGGAGGAGGAGGATTTGGAGCAGCATTGTGTCGGCTCTGAACGAGGCTTTTGAAGAAACAAACTCTGACAAATGGCATTCAGCGAATTCCTTCTACAGAGAGTTCCTACAGATGGGGAGAATTGGAAATGATTTCTTCTCACCTGTCAGCTTTGATTCAGTGTTGGTTTTCTCTGATCTATGGCCCGGAGTAAAAGGCCTCTGTGATTTTAGGAGAAGAACGAGCTTGAGCATCAATTCCTCTCAGCAGAGAGCACCACGAGGATAAAGGGCTCGTGGCAAACACCTTCATCCTGCCCTGGGAATTACAGGATGTGGGTGATAACCCAGGTGAGGGGGTACTGCTGACTGCATTTGGAAAAGTGAACTGAAACCTTTCCTCTGAAGCCGAATTTGAACTTTATCTGTCACAATAACACACGAAAGATGAGTCTGTGCTGCCAGAGCCAGCTCCAGGGGGATCCTGCAGCTCCTGGAGCCAGCACAGCCCAGTGCCAAAGCTTAGGTGGCACCAAACCTCCTTCTCTCCCCAAAACTCCTCCCATTCCCCTTCTGGAACAAAACCAGAGGGTTTGGAGCAGTGTCTGTGGGATCACACACCCCTGCTCTGGACTGCGAGGAAATCTTGAGAAGAGCAAACAGTGAGATGAGGAAAAGCTTCAGGATCTGCTGCCCACCTGCCAGGCCAAACCCAAATTTCAGCATCCAACATTTCTTTGCAACTTCTCTACAATTCCATAGAGATGACAGAGAGAATTATGCATTTCTCATTTGGTGCAATGCAGAGTTTCTTTTTCTTTCCAAGCAAACTGAAGAGAAATTACTTCAGACAATGGGCTACCACAATTCTGGAGAAAACCAACTCTCTTAAACCCCTTTTGGCCTTTAAAAGCATCCAGCAGCAAGGGAGGATTTTGATGTTCTCTGATGCCAGAAGTTCATACCTTAAACTTGCCAGCAGCTAAGCCTCTTACCAAAAACAAATGAAAAAAACTTGATAAATCAGCAGGGTTCTTGGAATCAACACTCTAAATCACATTTTGAGACTGTATGAACCAAGGAAATGTTCCAGCTGACCGAGCCAAACAGCACATTTACATTTAATATCAGGAGAGGAAATACTGTGCTTATTGCACAGCTGTTGCTATTTATAGAAATATTCTGAATAAATCCTGCAGTGACTCAAGAGTTCAGCTCATTTAAAACACAATTAAACAGAACATATCAAATATAACAGTTTAACCAAGCTGGAGTGACACAGGGGATTAAAACTCCACTGTTAATGCACAGGGCCCTCACCCAGGGCTGGGAAATCCCAGTGAACTCATAAGGAACAACCAGAAGCCATTTAACCTAAAGATTATGGTTGTTCTAAAATAGACTCTCAGGGATGATCCTTGTGGGTCCCTCCCAATTCAGGATATCCCACGATTCCATAAAAATATTGGATATATTAAAGAATATCCAATGACCTGGGAGAAAATGTATTCACACTTCGCATCAAACAGCCACAGCCTAATTTAGAAATTTCTATACTTTAGCTCTGCAGGGTAGGAGGAGAGAGAAATCATTCTGCAACCAACTTCTCAGTTCATCTGTCTCCAGCCTTGAAAGAAATGCCATAATATGTCAGTCTGCTCCTTGATTGGCACCTCCCAAGCTGCACCAAACCCTCTGTTCGTGCTCATTCTCTTCATTACTGGAGCTGCCTAATTAGAGGCCAAACAGCCCGAGGGGGCTGCTGGCACACAGAGGTGTGCAGGTCACACAGGGACAACGTGGGACAGGGCCTGTGACATCAGGAAGGTTCATTTTTAGAAGGAAAAAAAAGAAAAAAAAAACAGGGAAAAATTCAGGACATGAAGATTATGAAATAAGATATTTGTCAGGAATTTTGCCCAGCCTTGCCATTGAGCGTATTTGTCCCAATTTATGTTTGAAAGATTCACAGAATGACACAATGGTTTGGGTTGGAAGGGACCTTAAAGATCATTTTTAACACCTTTCACCAGCCCAGGCTGCTCCAGTCCCAATGTCCAGCCTGGCCTTGGACATTTCCAGGGATCCAGGGACAGCCACAGCTAAAAAAGTGGGAAACCTGTGCCAGGGCCCCATAATAAAAATCACTTTTTATCCACTGGTACAGAAAAACAGCAAAAACCAAAAGGCACAACAGTTTTTAAAGCTTTGATACATGAGATATGGAGGCCTAAATTTCTATTCCAGACATTTTTTCCTGTTTTTAACTAGATTTCACTAGGCTTGGGAAAATGCTCTCCAGCTGTCCAGGAATCCAAAAAAGGATTCCTTCCTCGGAGGAAAGGCTCTGTCCCTCTCTGACCGGCAGCAGGAACACCAGGATCCCCCAGGATTATTTCAATCCCTGCTTCTTTTCTCTGATCTCTCAAGCAAAATCCCAGCCTCAGTTTGTTCTTCCTGAGCTGACAACTCCAAATTCTCCAATGGGTGGTGGTGCATCCACGCTTTGGAAATAAAAACACTTCAGTGACTCATTAGTGCTTCCTGTTTGGAGTGACTGATCCCATTCATCCTCCCCATCTGCCAGAGGAGTCCTCCCAAGGGAAGAACGAATCCATCCCCTCTTTCAATCAAATCTATCCTCTCTGTCATGGAATCCATCCTCTTCCTCACCAAATCCATCCCCTCCCACAAGGGGAGGGTGACAGGGACACTCCTGGGGACACCAGGCTCTGACAAACCCCATCAGCATCAAACAAGGAAGGCTTTGGTTTGTGGAATTCATTTATCCAACAGGAATGGGCTTCCAAAATATATTTCAAAGTCCCACCAGAAAGATGAATGATATCCATAGGGGACAACTCCCTGACCACTCAACCAAAAACCTTTTTAAAGACAAATCCATTTTCCATCTTACCCCCTCCCCATTTTTATCAGAACACCCAGAATTGTTCCATCCTACAAGACCTGTTCGATTCTGCCATTTCTGAGGAAAATAATTCTTCACTACTTATCTGCTGCCACAACCACAAACCCGAATATTCTCTGCATTTCTGGGCACATTTATGTCCTCAAACAACCTCGTAAAGCACCACGAGCTGGTTTGTGACTC
This sequence comes from Malurus cyaneus samueli, assembly GCA_009741485.1. Lineage (NCBI taxonomy): Eukaryota > Metazoa > Chordata > Aves > Passeriformes > Maluridae > Malurus > Malurus cyaneus. The sequence continues at coordinate 22,647,161 of CM019222.1, forward strand.
TTGCTGAAGTCAATGGCCGTTCTCACACAAACGCTAATTCCTCGTTCCACGGATATTTCCCTGCAATATCACAGCAGCTGCAGGGAATTTTTTTAAAAATGACTCCTCCTGGGGCTGATAGATGCTGATAGAACCGTTTAGATAAAGAGGCAGAAGTGCTGAGCTGGCTGCTTTGGTTTGCTGTAAATGCTTTTTATGGGAAGAGAGGAGGTTCCTTGAGGTCACTGCATTCCAGCTGCCATTCCCAACACCTCCAATCCCTGGAGAGGATCTCAGTGCGACCTGGGGCAAGGACCTTCACAAAAAATGAGCTTTTGGTTGTTTGTTTTGTTTTTTTGGTTGGGTTTTCTGGAGGTTTTTTTGTTATTTGGGGGCCTTTTGTTGTTTTCCTTTTAGGGGGGCTTGTTTTTTGATGGGTTTTCTTGTTCAGGTTTGGGATTTTTTCTTTTGGGTTTTTTTTTTTGTTATTTTGGGGGGTTTTTTGGTGGTTTTTTGTTGCTTTTTGGTGTTTTTTGTTTGGGTTTGGGTTTTTTCAGCTTTTTTTTGTTTTGGGATTTTTGTTTTTTTGGTTTTTTTTTTTTGTTTGCGTTGGGGTTTTTTGGTTCTGTTTTTTTGTTTTGGGATTTTTTTTTTTTAATGAAGCCAATACATTTTTCTGTGCTACTTGTGAGTTAAGAACAGGCTCATCACTCCAGCCAAGCTGCTGGATGCTGCCCACAGCTCTGAGCCCTGCGTGGATCCTGTTCCCCACACCTCCCACCCCTCCTTCCTGCTGCTCTCCCCAGATGCTGCTCCAGCAGGAGCGAGGAAGAGGAGGAGAAAATGAATCAAGGTCACAACTCCACCCTCCCCCCAGCTCAGCATCTTTGTTTTAGATTAAGGAAAAAAAACCTAAATTAAGGAATATTCACATCAATGGTTGGTAATGAGATGCAGATTTTCTTTAATAGGGCTTTCAAAAGGGTTCAGAAATGGCAACAGAGAACATGGCTTAGTGCTGAATATGGTTTATGTTGGGCTTGATCTTAAATGTCTTTTCCAGCCTTATCAATTCTGTAATTCCCTGATATCTAAAGCTTTTTTAGCTTTTATTTCCCCCCCCGTTCTCTTCAGTCAATCAACAGGTAACACAGAGTAAAGTAACACATTCGTGACTCAAACATTTTTCCAGAATTCCTGCTTCGAATTTCAGGAATTCTGAATTTGTGGGTTTTTTTGGTTTGAGTTTTTTTCCTGACAGCCCAAGGTGTCACCTGCCACGAGTCACAATTACAGCAACCAAAGCATCAGGAGAAGCTCTGTTTGTTTTTGTCACCAGGGTGACACAGATGAGACACTGAGGGACAAATGATGCTCTTTGAACTCCCAAAATCCTCCTGTTCCCTCCTGGTAAATGATGATTTTCTACTCACAACACCTGCAAGTCTATTGTGCTCCACCTGTACAAAAAACAGGATGCTCCTGCAGAAAATTTCTGTCAGCAAAAACAAGTATTTCAAAAGAATAAACTGTTCATGATAATCATCCTTAGAGGATCAAGATAAATCAAAGAATCAGACCAGATAATTCCTACCACATACTATGATTAACTTGCAATGAGCCTGGAAAAGACAAAAGAAAAATAAAATTTAAACCAAACAAGCAAAACCTAACCAAAAAAACCCCCCATAAACTAACCCTTCCAAAAAAAAAACAACAAAACACAAAATAAAAACCAAAACATCCTCAAAGCAACAAAAATAACCAAAAAAAACTCACAAAAAAAACCCCAGTCAACAAACTTGCTGAATATCTCAGACTATTTAGAAATTAAACAAAGAGCTTTGAAAGTCTTCATTCTTCATTGTGTCTCCCATGAAAATCAATGGAAATTGTCCAGAGGTGACCCAGTCCGTCCTTTACATGAAAATGAGAGTAAAAATCCATCCCAGTAATGGGGTTTGCATTTCACACCAAATTTTAAGTTTGTCCTTGTTATTGGTGAAACTTCCTCTGCTGCCCGCTCTGTGCATTTCAGCAATGTGCATTTTAATAACTCATTAAAGTCAATTTTGATAAATCATCACAACAATAAAATGAGGCCCAAAAATCCATTCTAAACAGCAATACTAAAAAAAAAAACCAAACAAATCTGAGATGTTCCTAATTTGGTTAGAAATGCAAAACTTTTGCAGCTCTGCATCAGAAGTTATGAGAATATTTACATTATTAATGACCACCCCAAGGACATGGTTTAGTGCTGGACTTGGCAGGGTTGGGTTATGCTTGGACTCGATCTTAAGGGTCTTTTCCAACCTAAATGATTCCACGAATCTCTGATAATTCTGTTAATGCATCTTGGCATTAAGGAAAGGCCTCAAATTGGGATAATTTGGAATAAAACACAGCCCTTGCATTTCCCAAAACACTGAACAACAACTTCAAATCCCAAAGATTTGGTTTAAAAATGAAGAAACACTTGCTGCCAGCTTGATAGATCCCATTTACTCTTGCAGAGAATGGAAAGCAGCACATCCACGGGGTATTTTCCTCCTTGAACACAATTTAATGTTTTGTTCATAGCAGGAACAGAAAAAGATTTCTGCACCCTTTTACCAGTGAAGGTGAAGTGAGAATGTCAACACCCACTTGAAGGATTTCTTCTAGGTTCAGGAATTCCACCCAAACTGTCATAATAACCCATTTGTTTCATTTAAAAATTCAAAAATAACCAATAAGCAACTAAAATAACCCATTTCTTTAATTCAGTGCTTCAGTAAAAACCTTGAAATCTTAGATTTTTATTACCCACAGGAATCTGCCAGTGCTGAGACCTTTTGTTTTCAACATTTTAACAACTACAAAACAGGAGAGACCCCAGTGGAACGCCTGTCTCCTGGTGAACATCTGATGAGGATCAGCTTTGAGAGGCTCAAAGTGATGAAGCAAACCCCTCCTTCCCTCCACAAAACAGGAAAAAATGCAAATTCCACAGGTGTGGCTCCACCCAGTGCAGCAGAAAAGCAAATCCAACAAATTCCTTCCCCATCCTTCTCAATTCTCATCTTGATCATAACAGAGGAAGAAAAACTTCCCAACTTTCAGCACCAGGGCACTCGGGAAAGTTGCACAAATTACCAGTTGTCACTGTGACATTGACTTCCAAATCAATCCCTACATCCAATTAATTTGCTCCTTCAGATCTTGCAAATGAAACTTGAAAAAAGAGCAAATGGAAGGCGAATGATTCATGGTTTTGTTGTTCTAAACATCCAAATAGTCAGAGATCCCGACAAAGTCAGGGAGCTCCACGGCAGGAACTTTAAAGGAGAGTAAATCCCCATGCACAGAGATTACAACAGCTTTGATGTGCCTCAAATAATCTGTATTTTTTTCCTCACAAGTTGAAAAGAATGTGCTTTAGAGAATAGACACCCTTTGACGAACAGCAATCTTCCCAAATTTCCATTGTACTTGTATCTGTTATGTAAATTATGCTCATAATTTAATAGCTAAAACATTGCTATTATTGCCAGCACCAGATAAGTGAAAATAACATTTGTAATCAAAGCTCACACAGAGACAGAACTTATAAATATTCCAGTTAATTGGCCCAAGTAATCTTTTGTGACCATTAACCTCTGGATTTTCACATCAGTTCCAGATGGGTACGGCCTGACAATGATGTGAGGAAAATGTTAATGGAAATATCCAAATATAAACCAGATTTACAAATCTGCTAATGCATAGCCTCGCACGATTTACTGAGATTTTCCACCCATCTGGAGTTTGGAACGTTGGACTTCCCAGTGAGGGAGAATTTGTGAGAATAAAACATCCCTACCTGCCTGCTTTGAGGTTTTCTTTTCATTTGTCACATCAGGAGCTGCCGGGAGCTCTCAGAGCCACATTGATACCCACAGGGTGGTCCCAGATACCACATTTGTAACCACAGGGGAGTTTGCATTCAAATGTTGCCTCTTTTCCTTTTTTGAGATCCCAAAACAGGGCTAAACCCACCATTCCCATTCAGAAAAGCAGGACTCGCTTTTCCTTCTCCTGAATGAAACCTCCCGTGGTTCATGGTGGGAATTAAAGAACATTTTTCACAGTGATAGCTGATGATTTTTGCCTTTAATTTTATATATTTTAGACATTTCTGTACCCTTAATGTATCCCTGTACCCTTTGCCTACATGCCAGGAATTTTTGTAACCCAATATTCCAGCTCAGTTTTGGGGTCCTGCTGGGCAGAAATCCCAAAGCAAGAGCCCCAGGCTGTCCCAAAACTCAAGGGTTCAGCCTTGGTTGGAGACTTCTCTGTGGGAATCACTGTGTGAACTGAGCTCTGGCCTCATGGGGGGGATTCTTTAAAATAGGGGAAGATGACTGAATTTATTGAGAATTCTAGATCTGCTCACTACTGAAGTCTATAAAATTGGATATAATATGTATGTATATAAATAGGTTCAGTATATATGTATATAAAAAGTGCATTTTCCAGCTTTATTTCCATTCTGTCAAGCTGTGCACCTGGGATCCCATTAAATACCAAAGTAAAACCCTTTAATCCCATTAACTGTGTCTGCCTCATAATTTAAAACTGCCCATCAAGGCAACAACACAACAAAGTGACCTCCCCACAGCAAGCACAGACATTCCCAATGACCATCAGAATGGTGAACTAGACACTGAGGAAAGGCAGGGATGCACCTTGGAAAGGAAAAGGAAGTTTGAAAATACAGCAAGTGACTGCTGTATCACATCAAATTATTTTAAATAAATAAAAGGAAGAGATTCACAGCAGACACATTAAAACCTTCCAGTGAGAGGGGGAGGAGGAAGTGACAAGATTAATCCATTTAGTTCAAGCTGCTTTAAGGCAGAGCTATTCATCTATTTTTCATGACACGGAGTCACACTTAATAACTGCATCTTAAACAAATGAACTTCCTGTAATGTGTCACTAATAAACCATTAGTTTAACAAAACATGATCCAACTTGGGGATTATTTTTTTTTACTCCTACTTTTTTCCTCGTGTATATGTCACGAGTTTGAATAACTAGTCCAGTAATTCTGAAATATCCAGGGCTAGTGGATGATATCCCATGGATTTTCTTTAAAAGGCAGGTTTTTGGCTGGGATGAGCCATGTTTGGGTACAGCAGACAAGGAAAGCTGAGGAATGATGCAGATACAGACCCCAACTCAGAGTTTAGAGGCAGAAACCCAGCTGTGCCCTCAGATCTCAAAATAATTTAGAATATTTTTATTTGCCAAGTGCTGTGAGTATTTTATCTAATAATGTAAGGGTTAAAGCTCTCACCCTGGATATCTGCACTCAATTCCATCCAGCCTGGCCTTGGACATTTCCAGGGATCCAGGGGCAGCCACAGCCTCTCTGGGCACCCTGTGCCAAGGCCTCCCACCCTCCCAGCCAGGAATTCCTCCCCATTATCCCTAATTACATCCTCAATAATTGTTCCTTATGAAGTTCAATTCTCAAGACAAATCACAAGAATCCACCCAACAACACGAGCCCTGCTGGAAAACCAGGGCCATGTCAATATTTGAACCCCACCTTTGACTGGGTTATTATGGAGTTCAGTTTCCCCCAATTTGCTGGGGAGCTGAACCAAATGATTCCCCCAGGAATGCTGGAAACACAGCAGGGACAAGCACAGCCTTCTGCTGGGATTTGACCCAGGAAGATCTGCTCATTGTCCCAATAAAAGCAGTGCAGGTCGTTATTTCTGTTCAGCACCAGCCCCACAGAAACACCGCGTTTCCTCGCACAACTTCTTCTCCAAACCAAGCTGCAACATCAATTTTCCAATTTTTCGGTCTGCTGCCTCCCAAAAATTATATTTTGTAGGACCTCATTGAGCCAATTCACGTACACACACAGCTCTCCTCATCCCAGTAATGCATTGATCCAAACTCCAAACAAAACTCTCAGACAGTTTTGATTGTTTGACTCCTTGGGCCACTTTTCACTTCCTCAATTCCATCAGGGTTTAACCCCCTGAATTCTGATCCCTCCCCAAGAAGATGAATTTGATGTTTCCACATTACATAATCCTTCAATCATTTTGAAATCCTGCTTAATACCTGCAATATTAAATCCTGCACCTCCTTCACATTTCGTTATCAACCCCAACATTTTTCACCAGGAATTGCACCTGACAAATTCAAGTTGGTTTCAAGCTTTTTTTTGGAGAAGTAGAGACGTTGCCTTGGAAAAAGGAGCAATCATCTCATCACTCCATGTGAACTGTCAGATCAGAATTGCAATGAGTAAATCCAAGGAGGTATTTTGTGCTCTGCCTACAAAGTCAGGGTCATATTCTGCACTCAATGATCAGTCCAGCATTTGTATTTCACACCAGCATCCCTTTAATTCTACAGGAACATTCCCATTTTAACTGGCTGCTGACACATTTCTTTTCTCCACTTATCAATGGAGTATTTTTATCCAGATTGATTTTCCCTATCTGCAGACTGGATTGGTTTTTTTCTTTTTTTTTTTGGCAGAGCCATCGCATTCCACCTGGCTACAAAACCTGAAGAACAAACTCCACCTGGTTGTTTGGTTTGGCTTTGAAAGCAGCATCATTTTCCTCTGCTCTCTGGCTTGTTCTCAGCTTAACATTTCCTCATCCTTCCCCCTGATGATGAATTCCCAGCTCTGAACAAATCCCTGGGCTTTAATGGTGAGATTACACTGGGGTTCTGCTGATCCGACATCTCTCATCCATCCCTTGCATTAGCAGAACAAATCCCCAGGGAGCTCCTTCTGCTGCCTCCTCCTCCTCTTCCTGTGCTCCAAGGAACCCACAGGAAAATCAGGAACAGGAAACAGAGCAAAGGCCTTTGTGAGAATGAAATCAAACCCTGCTGCAGTGCCAATTCCTCCCTCAGCTCATCCTCTTCCATCAATAAACAAAAACAAACCCTCCATCCAATGGCCCATTCCCAGCTCATTTTCCCTCAAAATCCATTTCCTTTGACAGGAGCTAAGAATGGGGCTCAGCACCCTGAGATGCCTCTGCAGAAGGTCAAGGCCACCCTCACAAAGAAACTTTTTAGAAGAAGCAAAATCCAGAGTGGCTATAAAGAGCTGATTTCCCTCCAGAGGCCCTCAGCACCCAGAGATCCAAATTATTTTGATATAATGAGAGAAAGAGAACAAGGCAAATTATGGAGAATATCCAGAGAGAGCTTTGCCCAGTGGTCCAAACCCAGCAACTGTAGCCCATAAATACTAATAAAAAGCATTTGGGTTTGCCTCCTCTTTCCTGGATCCTTATTTCGTCATTCCAAAGGACTTATTTTTACCCAAGTCCCCAGAGCTCCAGGTGTCTCTCTCGAACATTTTACAGCAGGAAATTTAATGTAAGAAATGAAATCGCTGCTCACTTCCTTCCCCTGTTGCCACCTCCCAGTTCCCTGATATTTTCAATCCAATCTCCTGTCCACTTCTTCCCCCTTTTCCCTCAGTCCAACACTGTTTTAGACACAATAAAATTCCTTCCCCAATTCCACCCACTGTTCCATCAGACAATTACCTCTAGAACTACTTAAATTCTTGAATCATGATCCACTTAAACTCAAAAAAACCCCATCTTTTATCCTAAACTTATTATTTATTTAATCAAGGAGATCAATGCCTTCCCATAATTATCAGCCATGTGGTAATTACACAATCCTGGGATAATTTTATGGCATTCAGGTAAAGGACTCAGCACCCAGCACTTGTTGGGTTGTATTTAAAATGTTTGGCTCCATTAAAAATTACCAACTCTAAATACATTACTGGATGTTCAGGTACTCAATTTTGGGAAGAATCCTCTTCCTCAGCCTCTCAATGCAACTCAAGACCTCACAACAGAAAGTCTGATGATCCTTAGAACATCCTTAATGTGCCCTTAATCTTTCCTTAAACCCACTGCCTCCACCAAAATTTTATAAAATTTCACCACTTATTTCCACAATTTGGAGCCATTTTGATTTTGGATCCCTTTCCCATCACGATCTGATTTATTTCAATTATTGCCATTTATTCACCTTCAGCAGCACAAATTCAGGGATGCCTTTTGATGCTTGCCTTTAAAAAGACAGACAAAATGAGGTTTTTAAGCAATGTGCACCTTCTCTGAAGAAATACCCCTCTATTTTTAAAGGCCTGACTCCCTCCTTTGCCCATTTGTTTATGGACACAAGATTTAATCTCTTTTGAGCTCTCTCTTTGCTTGTACTCTACAGCTTTGTGCTTCCCACCATCTGGCCTCCCAATTTTTCTCCACCCCTGCCAGATTTCTACTCCTCTGTTGTACCTGGATGATGGGTTTGAATTAAAACTGCCATAAAACCTGTCAGCTGCACAAAAACCAACAGAAGCAAGGAGGGCAGAAAAGCCCTGGAAGGATTTTTGAGTGGTTTCTGTTTATTTCTTTAATTTTTTCTAAATTTTCACCCACACTTTGCTACAAGTTGACTTTGATCCTAAAGATCCTGTGATTCCTCAATGGCAAACAAAACCCTTTATGTTGTGGGGTTTCTTTTAGTTTGTTGGAATTTTGCTTTTAAGGTTTTAATAGCAGCACTGTCGTATTCTTCAGCATTTTATATTTAAAATAGAAACCAATTCCAGCTTTCTGCATTTACCACCCAATAACTTTCTGGAGGATGGGCAGCACAAGGCCTGGAACAAAATTAATTCACTTCACTAAAGGGATTTGTCTTAAAAGAATCCCTCAGATGACATAAAAGAAGTTTCTGCATCATAATGCCAAGTCAGCTGCCACAATATTGTAATCTTTTTGCTGATTTGGGGATTTTTTTTTTACCAAAAAAAAAAGAAAAAAAAACCAAAAAACAAGCTTAATGTTGGCTGATGATTTTTCCTCAGAATCACAGGCTAAATGAAGCTTTGTGGCTCAAACCTTAAATTGAAGTTTCTTGTTTATCTGAGCTTTTTGTTTTAACATTCACTTCCTGAACATGACAGTGACAAGAACAGGGAATTACTAAAAAATCCACAGTTCCTTTTAGAAAGTCATGAGAAAATTCCAATTCAAGCAGGGTTGGAGGAGAACTGCCCTTCGGATTTGTATTCTTACACAATTCCTCTTTTTCAAACAACAAAGTGCTTCCCTTGAAACAGTATTTGCTTTCTGATCTCCTCAAACAAATAAACAACAATTGAGGAAGGAAAGGAAAACAAAGCAACCAGCGTAGAACTCAGAAATAACTAATTCCTGATTTATATATACAATACTATATATAGTATTTAAATATAGTATTTATATAATGTAAAGTATAAATATGTCTATTGTTATAAAAATATATTCATGTGTTATATAATCATTTACTATAATGTAATGTGTAATATTTTAAATTTAGTATGTAATATATTAAATATATGCACAATACAAATAACTAAAAATGACCTATTTAATCAGCTCTTTTCTAGATTACCATTTTTTCCTACTTTTTTTTTGCAAAAACCATTTATGTTTATGTCTCTGCCTCTTTTCTCAAGAGATCCTGGCTGACCAACAGACAGAGGCCCTTTTGCATTCAAGATTTGGCCAAAACAACCCAAACCCACCCTAAATTTGTGCTCCTCCAGTAATTCCTCCTGCCTACAGCCTTCCCAAACCACAGTACACCATTCAAGCCCTTCAGATCATCTCCCACTGAAATTTCACCCCTTGTTTTAATTTTAATTACAATTAAAATACAGAATTGATGTATTGATCCCATCCATCACCCATTTTTTCTTCCTTGGAGTGTTCCTTCCACAAACATGATTTGAAAACCACACAAGAACATCTAAACACAGAAACCATCATTAAGACAATTTGGAATTGTGATCTTTGTGTGATAGCTCATCATGGACATGTTTTCTCCTCCAGGCAGGAGTTATCAGCTTTCTGAATATTGTACCAGCAGCAGGCAAGGCTTGAAATAGCATCATCCATGCATTTTTTGGAAGGATGGAAAATTGTGTCCTGCTGTGCCCACTGCTGAGCAGGCAAAAGGGCCTTGTGAGGTGGCTGAAGCTGCTCTGGCTCTCTCTATTCGCTCTCCAACCTCCCTGTGAAGCGTTCAAAGAACAACTTTGATTTCCTGCCAGTTTCCCAATTCTATCAGAAAATAATTATTGTCAGGGAAAATTAAACCCTCCACGGCGAAACCCTGGAAAGTTGCAAAGCTGATTAATGGGGAGCTGCAAGTTCTGCCTGTGAGGTGACGTGTTCTGAGAATTAACAACACAACCTCCAACTGCATCTGCAGCGCTGGAAAGGGCATTAAAAAGTGTTAATTAAACAAAACCATCTTTGGCCATGTGGATGGAGCATCCCTCTGACAGCTCAATATACTATTTTCACTGTAAATAACTGCAGTATGTGTTTTCTAAAGAGAATATTCACTGGGATGATGCAAGAGGAAGTTTTTTTGAAGAGTTTTTGGTAACAATGTTCTGTAAGACATCCCCAGACAGTTCTGCTCTTGTCTCTTTTCCTGCAGAACACCTCATCTTCATACTTTAATTGTTACCTTTCCCTTCCAAAAGCAAAGTCCCTTCTGTTTTTCTCAGAGATATCCTTGTCCTTTTGAAAAAAAAAGGTGGAAGAATCTTAAAAAGACATGAAAGACAGTTTGGCAACTAAATAACTCCCCCACCTGCACAGCCTTCACTCTGCCCCTCCTACTCACTCAGCCTCATTGTGCTCCCTGGGAAATTCATTCCCCAGGAAAATCTGAAGCAAGAACCGAAGCATTAGCATTGGAAATGGGCAGGAGGATTTCAGCACCAGATTGGAGGAGCAGATTTCTCCCCAATGTGAACAATAAAGTCACGGATAAATCAGAGTGAGAGTGATGCTCATTTGCAAGAGGCTGAACCCTGCCTGAGTCACAGAGCCCTGAGCTTTCCCAAACCCTGAACAGAGAATCCCTTTTCTTGTTCCAGCAGGAGCCAACTCAGAGCTGCCCAGGTGGGATTCGATCCCACAGGGGAAAGGTCTCTCATCCATCAGGCCAAAAGCAGAAATCACAGCATGCTGTGGGTGGGGAAGAACATTAAATCCCATCCCAACCCGTGGCAGGGACACCTCCCACTGTCCCAGGCTGCTCCAAGCCCCATCCTGCCTGGCCTTGGACATTCCAGGCATGGAGAGCCCCCAATCCTTTCCAATACAATGGATCTGTAGGAAGCAGAGCCCTTTCTTTTCTTTAAACACCTTCATGATGACAGGGGAAAAAAAAAATAATCCATGAAGACTTTGTCTCCTAAATCCGATGGTTTTGAACTGGACATGTGACACAGCCCCAGCACTGATACTTTTCCTTGTAAAGAATATTCTCACAAGAATTCTCTTCTATAATGAGTTGTCAAACACCACGGCTTCCACATCTCCCCCCTCCCCTAAGAGTCCGTGTCACCGTGGCTTCCAAAATCCCCTGCAGACACCTGGATTTCTTGGCTTGCTCCTGCTGCTGAGGAAAGGATTTATCCCCTAATGGAGGATAAGTGATTCAGGAGGGCTGAGGAGAGAGCTCTGCAGAGCTGCACAAACCTAGAAACACCTCAGGGATGTTTCTCAGGACCAGATTCAGGGATGGCAGCACTGGGATGAGCAGAACCACAGGGGCATGGACTCAAAGTGTCTCAGAGAATTGAAGAATTATATGGGATGGAAGAGACCTTAAAAACCATCCCATTTCACACCCCTGCCATGAGCAGGGACACTTTCCACTGTCCCAGGCTGCTCCAAGCCCCATCCAGCCTGGCCTTGGACACTGCCAGTGATCCAGGGGCAGCCACAGCTGCTCTGGGAATTCCATCCCAGTCCCTCCCCACCCTCCCAGGGAACAATTACTTCCCAAAATCCCATCCATCCCTGCTCTCTGTCACTGTAAGGCCATTCCCTGTGTCCTGTCCCTCCATCCCTCATCCCCAGCCCCTCTCCAGCTCTCCTGGAGCCCCTTTAGGTAACCAAAGCTGCAAACTGACCACACCGCAAAAGCCTTCACAAAATCCTTCCACCATCATGGATTTGCCCACTATAAAACCAAGGAATTTCTGCACTCGGCATTTTGAAATCTACATTCCACAAGGGCCAGAAATAAGGAGGAAAACCCCTCATTTTGACATCCACCACTCAGGTGTGAAAGTAACCTTTAGCTTGAATATTTGACTCAGGAACCATCGCAGTGTTTTTAATTAGCTAATGCCTCACCAAGATCTGCAGCCCCCAAAGAACACCAGAGCTCCGTCAAATGGCTCTGCTTTAATTTCTGCGGTTTTCATGCAGCTCCCAGCCCACATCCCAACTGTAATTAGCATGGCTAATTACCAAAGCTGTACGAGGCACAGTTGCAGTTGCTATAATAGGTCTATTTACTGTATCTGTGAGTGCATCACCAATATTACAGAATTTATTACGGAGGCACAGAAAGGAAAAAGCCAATGCCATTGAGTACTCATGGGATTGGCAGGGAGGGGAAAAAAAAGGGATTTTGATGGAAATAGCAGATCTCTCCAATGGATTTGGTGATTTCCACCATCCCAAGCGCTTATGAAATTTTTGTTACATAAAAATCTGTTCAGTGGCGGACAAAAGAGGGGAGGGAGGAAGGACACAAAAAACCTGCTCAAACAACTGGGAAATCACTGCATTAAAACAACTGTTATAAAAGGGGAGGGGAAAAAAAATGTACTTCACAAGCTTTAAAGCACATCCACAATATTATTTCCTTGCAGAGAGCCTATTAAGTTCAAACCCTATTAAAAATGGGTTTCACATCTTTGAGATTCGATAATAAATGCCAAAGATGTGAAATCCCTTTTTAATAGGCTTTGGATATTAACAGGAACATTTCCCTATAGGAAGATTACGGCTGAATTTACAGATCTCAAACGATTTCAGAGCGAGTCAAGCAGCCAAACTCTCCTCACCCTGATCTGCTCAAGGGATAAAGACACAGAACTCCCTAAATTCATCTTTCACTGATAAGTATTAATTCCTGTCAAAGATCACATCCATATATAGTGGGATATTTACTCTTTGCAGCTGGATCACGCTCTCCTGAGAGAAGCAAATGTATCCATTTAGGTTTATTGAAAAAAAAAAAAAAAAATTAAAAGTTTAGCAGGTGGTGCTGCAGTATCTCAGATATCTTCCCATGATGATCACCAAGCTCAAATCCTCAACTACACAGCTCTGAACTTGTTTTTATTTAAAATATTGAGCAATATAAAAACACAAGCTCGGGAAGGAACACGACCTCACCCAGCAGTGTTTAGTGAAAATAAAATCTAGGGTTTCCTGAAGAATCCTTGGGTTTTATGTATGGAAATAACAGCAGGAATGAGCCTGAAAAATGTGGCATTTAGGGTTAAGAAGCCAATCTTGATAAACATTAATTGTTCCAAGGTGTCAGGAGTGCAAGATTTACTAATTTGCTCGTCTGGTATGCCAAGGAACAGCTCCAATTGATGAGTTATTAGCAAGCTCATTAACAAACTTGAGATGAAAATAGTTGTGGAAATGTTAAAAAATAAACACAATTTCTGGCATTGTTAAAGGCAAATATTCATGAATTGCAAATATGTAAAAGTTTAATGTAAAGGAAACAGAATGGCTGAAGAACTGAAGCACCAAATGCAGAAATTCTTACAAATTATCTCTTAAAACCACCATAGGTGTTGAATCCATCCCCAAAGTCTGTTGGATGAGCAAAGAGGGGGTCCCTCATCCCTGGCAGTGTCCAAGGCCAGGCTGGAGGATCCTGGGACAGTGGAAGGGGTCCCTGCCCATGGCAGGGGTGGGAATGGGATGGGCTTTAAGGTCCCTACCAACCCAAACCATTCTGGGATCCTGCAAAAGCTGGTTCAAATTACATCTCGAAGATTATAAAGACAAAAAAAAAAAAAACCCACAACAACAACAGCAAAAAACATCAAAAACACAACTAAAAGCAACAAAAACAAGAACACCGAGAAACCCAAACAACAAAAGCCAAAACCAGTCCATAGCTACAGTTCTCCTTTATCTCCTCTTGCTCTGTTTCTGCCAAGATATCACTTCCCAGAGTATCTCATCAGTCTGAGTGTAAACAGCACCCAGCAGCCCCTCTCCCACCCAGCACAAAGCATTCACTGCATCTTTACCCTATACAGCCATGAAAGAGCCTCAGGTGATTGTTCCAGAGCTGGAGACTGAGCTGATCCCAGCTCTCATTACAATCATGGGAATCATTATTCCAAATCATTAATGCACACTGCAAACTGCTCTTCCTACAGGGCTTGGCTCCTTCCCTCTTCTCTGCTCAGTTATTTTCCCAGAAACCTTGGGATTTTCCTTCAGAACTGTCTGACTGCAGGAGCATCCCCTACTGAACCCATCTTTGATGACTCCATTGTACAAATCCAATAATCTCTGAGAGTGTCTGATATCCTGATTTATCTTCCCCTCTGCCTGGAACAGGAAGGTTTTTGCCATCCCAAATCTTTGCTTGTCACACATTTTCCTGATTCCAGAGCCTGGCCAGAACCAGCCCTGCTGTCAGACCACTGCAACATCACCTTTACATCCCGATTGTGTTCACTGCCCTTATCTGGATCTCCTGCTGTTAGCTCAATCTCTGAACTCAAATTCCAAATACCAACCCTGACTCCCTTCCTCTGTGTCTCAGATGAAGACAAACTGAAAAAAAAGAAAAAAACCAAACAGGTTACTCCTAGAGTTGCTGCCTTTATGCTTCTGCCATCTGCATTAAAACTCTACCAAAGTTATTTTTGCAAAAACTGGGTTTTTTTTTCTATAAAGAACTTCTATGCTGGCAGGGCAGCAAAACCAAAATTTATCTCAATTGTGCCCACACTGCATGATTTTATAATTCAGAACCATAAAACACTGCATAGAACTGTGTTTCCACCAAACCACAACCTAAGATATAAAACCCAACACTGTATTACAGAAACACTGAAGTACGTGGAATACACTGCTTTCCACAAGTATTTTCTTTCTATTTAATAACCAAGTATTTCTCTCAGTCTTCACCCTTACAAATAGACTCTCTTCATTTTTCCTGTTGGATCCCTTCCATCTTTTCCATGTTATGAATATTTTTACCTGCCTGGCACATCACAGACTGGGATTTTTTATTTGATTATGGCTTGAAGAGTTTATCTGAGTCCCGTGAGCTCCGTGAAAGGTGCACAGAGCACCGTTAACACTTTATTCTGGTTTTTCTTGCCAGATCCAACAGGAGCCTTGGAATTGTGAGCCACGTTGAGGGCAGAGTGTGATCACTGACCCTGCACTGATCTTCCTGCAGGTGAGTGCCAGAGCTCAGCTCCTGCTCCTCCTGCGCTCAGGAAATTTCCCCCTGTGCATCCCCAGCCCCTCAGCTGCTGCCCTGCCTGCCAGCACAAAGATCACAGCAGCAGGAATAAGGAAAAAGCCACGAAATAAAAAATCCCCACCTTCTGCTGATCCATTTGCACAGGATAAAAACGCCTCTCATTTCCCCAGAGTCATTTTTTTCCCCCTTGATCAGACAAGTTCTATCCTATTCCAGCTGGCAGGAGGAGGCCTCACCTTTTCATGATTTCTAAAATAAACCCCAGTGCGAGCAGCTGACAGTGTGAATTTCAAAGTGACAGCAAACACCGCCAGCACTTAAACCTCGCCATTCTTGAAAATCACCCATTTGTTTGGTGGAAGCAGACGCAAGCACATTTGCCAGCTGTGTGATTCCACCGAGTTTTCATGTCCATTGGGGAATTTTTTCAGTTGTTTTAGCCATGAAACCCAAGCTTGAGTTGTTACAGAGCCTGCCCGGGTCAAAGAGAATTTTCCCAGTGGTTTCAATAGGCAGTGGATTAGGCTCCGTGTGAGATGCAAATTAACAGAGCCTGATTAGCAGCAGAGCCGCACTCCAGGCTGATCTTGAGCTGCTGCTGGCACTTGAGCGGGCAGTTCTTCAGCGAGAAGAGCAGCTGCTCAAGAGGGCAGAAATCAAAGAGCAATTTCCTCCACAATACAACTCATCAGAAAAAAAAAATATAAAAACCCTGAAAGAGATCAGCTCTCTCTGAATTCATTCAGCCTCCGCCGCAACAGGCACAGGAAAAGGTTGATTGAGGATTTCAGCTCCGTATCCACACACCTATGAACATTTGCTGCCCTAAAATAAACCAGTTTCGTGGGAAATACGGATACAGACATCTCTGATTGCATTTAAAATGCAATTTCATTAATTTAACACCAATAAAACACTTTCTCCCTTCAGAAGTGAAACTGACTTAGATTTGGCAAATAATTGGAGCTGCCAAGGCCTTTTTTAACAATCAGTGTTGCAGCCAGCATGGGAGAAGCTGCTCATCCCACCACACTGTCAGCCTCCAATCTGGCAGGGGTCTATAAATGGCCCCGTGTGCAGGATGAGTAATGGCCCTGACTCACACAATATTGCTCAACAGATGCACAGATTGGGGGGCTCCAAACGCACACATCGCTCTGACAGCTCCGAGACACCCTGAGCCTGCTCACATCTCAGTGCTTCAGTGCTTCCAGCCTGGCCTTAAAGCAACTTTGCCAAAATCCCTGGAATTGGGGAGGAAAACACACAGCTGGGATCAGGGTGGGTGACAGGGGCTCACCTGGAACACAGACACTCCCATCACATCCCTCCCTGCTGCTCTGTCACACCCCTAACCCTGACAAATCACCACTATTTGTTACAAATCCTCAACCAGAACCAAAATTCTCCCTCCACCTTCCTGGTGGGGCCACATCAGGGATGGGTTTTCCCTGTACCTGGGTGCTGCCCTGGCTCTTGTTTCCACAGAGCTTTCCTTCCATTGGAATGAATGCTCAGCCTCTCCTGCCTATTTTGATTTCCAAGAATTCCTCCCCCATGAGAAACATTTCCAAGAGAGTTCACACCGGTCTGAGCCCTAATGGCCTTCAGCTGAAGGAGGAAAGGTTTAGATTGGATTTTGGGAAGAAATTCTTCTGGCACAGGATGCCCAGGGATGTGTGGGTGCCCCTGGATCCCTGGAATGTCCAAGACCAGGCTGGACAAGGCTTGTGACAACCTGGGATAGTGGAAAGTGTCCCTGCCATTGGCAGGGATTGGAAGAAGTCCTGAAAAGACTCCGGTTTGACTAGAACATCACTGTTCAAGAGGAGGTGAAAACTGGAATTTAAATGCTACAAATTCTTATGCTAAAAGATCAGAGAATCAGTGAATGGTTTGGGTTGGAAAGGAGCTTAAACTCACCTCCTTCCACCCCCTGCCATGGCAGGGACACCTTCCACAGTCCCAGGGTGCTCTGAGCTCCATCCAGCCTTCCCCACGGATGGGGAAGATGTGAGATGCTTTGAAATGTCACCAAATGGAACCCTTCCCTTGAGAGGGCTGAGGCAGCACACACCTCTGCAGTAACACAAAAGGGCTGCAGGCCAATAAACACCACTCATGGATTTGGGGGTGGATTTTTTAAAAAATCAAACCTATTTTGAATGGTTAGCACAGACAGTGATGGATGCTGTCAGAACAGAACAGCTCAAAATCAAAATTTCCTTAAAAATCTTCCCTAAAAACTGAGCTGCTCCAAAGTGCAGAGATGAGGAACTCAGGGTGGTCCTGATAAAAGATGACCCCAGGAGCTCTACCAACAGCTCTTTTCTGCGAAATTTTCTCCATGAGCTGACTGACCAATGAAACCTGGGCTGTTTCCTCCAGACTTCATATTGCTTCATTGTTTTGTGGCTCTGGGGCACCCTGGAATATTGAAAATTAATCAATCACTGCTCCAAATCTGTTCAACCCAGTATTCAACAGCAAAAAACTAAAAAGGCAAAAAGAGTTGAGCAGATTGATAAGATGGTATGACAGAGCACATCCAAGGAAATGGTTTTGTGATGCCAAAGGCCACGGGAGACAAGGAATGGCTTCCAACCAGGGAGCCTGAGCTCTTGAGGATGCCCACAAAAGGGGTGGAACCATTACCCATGGAAATGTTCAAAAAAACGTGTGGATACAGCACCCAGGGATGTGGCTTAACGGTGCCATGGTGGTGCTGAGCTCAGGGTTGGACTTCATGACCTCAGAGATCTTTCCCAACCTTAATGATTTCATGGTTCTGTGGAGACCGAACATTTTTTGTCATTTAAAGGAATCCACAGAGACAACACTCCTCGCCTTGAAGCTCAGAGGAGAGATTTAAAACACTGGATAGAGCTTAATTTTATTTTTAACAGCTGAAATCTGCCATAGAAATACAAGCAAAGCTGTCTGGATAAAACAGAATCCTCCCTGCCCGCTCATCCATGCCCAAAGCCAACTGAGCCCTCTGTGCTGTGCTGCTGAAGCATCCCTAACACTTCTGCTGCTCTCCTTTCCTCCTTATTAACAATAAAATAAGAATAAAAACAGGATTAACAGCCAGGCTCCAGAACAGCTGCTCTCATGAAAACTTCTGGCCACAAAAAAAAAGGGAAACAGCAGAAGTCTCTCAAGAAGCCTCAGTATGCCAAGAGTGCTTCTCTGCCTTTGTTCAAGAGGTTAGCATGGATTTTAGTGTTTGAGTTGAATCAGTGGGGTGAGGAAAATATTTTACTCACAGGGTTACCCATTCCATCAGGAAATCACCTGACAAAATAACCATCAGACCCCATCTGATACTGGGTTATTCAAGTAACTATTTTTGATCATAAAAAGCCCAAATTCCTGAAATCTGTGTAAGGCTCCTTCCCCCCATTCCAGCAGGGTCAGGAGGCCAATTTATTCCAAGAGATCAGGGCAGAAAAGGGAAGTTCAGTACAGATCTTAGGAATGTATGGCAGAAAGTATAAAACCTCCATTGCAACAGACCTACGTGTATTTCAAGAAATGAAGAACAAAATGAAAGTGCCACCCTTCCCTTCCTCTCATTCTTTCATGCTCTGAAGTTGGAAACAAATGAGAAAGTTTGGGATACTTTCCTCTTTTTCTCTGATCTACTTCAGTCAAGTTTGACTTTAGAATACGAGAAGTGTCAGTCCACAAGACCCCATAAAAAACCTCTACACACAATTTCTAACTTCACACACAATTTGTAATGAGAAAACCCATTAATGATTATTTTCTGACTGCTATCATCCATATAATTCTTGCATTGTGACAAAACATCTCTGATTTTGCCAGAAGCCCTTCAGTTAAAAAAAAATCCAGGATTAAAACCCCACAAAATGATGTGCTGCAGGTCCAAATTGAAGCTCCACTAATGAGCTACAGCTACTTTAATTAGTTCAAGGAAGTCTGGAGTTCCTGGAACAAAACATTTGTGCTCAGTCTTTATCTCCCATTTCACTCCCAACGAGGTATCATCGTCCCAATATGCAGAAGTGGGAGCAGAAACACAAATATTAGAAAAGGAGAACAGCAGAAATAACCATGACAGTTGCTAATCTCTTGGAGAAAGCTTTTAAAAGGGCTCTTACAAGAAATTATTCCACCTACCACATAAAGCAGCACAAGGTTGTCTGTAAGAAGCAGCTGACAATGAATTTTAATCATTTTCAACCTGGGTAATTATTACAGAAAATGACTTACAAGCTTTGTAAATTAATCAACCCAAACAGCAGCTTGCAGTTTGCTCCTGCTACTGGGCAATATTCCTGTTTTATCTGGGAAGGTCAGAACAGGGAAGAACATGAGAGCAGAGCTTTGGGTGTGACTGCCCCACTCTAGCCCAGAGCCAATCCTGGTTTGGTGGTACCAGAACAGCTTTGGGAACCTCCCTGTGCCCATCCCAGCTTCCCCAGGCTCCAGGAATCCATCCTTAAATATTTATCCTGGTTCTGTGGGGCCAGGATATTGCTACAGAGACACAGCTGAAACAGCTCCCAGCACCTCCATCCCTGCACAGTTTCCAGATGTAAATAAGGTTTCCTCACTGCAGGAGCCAACCTTTTCCCCTCATAGATTAGGGACATTCTAGAACCCTTGGAAATCGAATCTCAGATTGTCCATCACATGGTCAGCAAGAGGAGGAACGAGCTAAACCACAGCTTGGCAGTGACTGGAAACTGAGATTGGTGACAAACTTGTCCCAGCACTGATTTAGTCAGGGATGACCCAGACACAGAGCTCAGCTCCTCCCCTGGCACACACCTTCCCTGAAAGCAGCTTTCAAAGAGCTCTTTCCATCCTAAACTTCCACACCAACTTTCTTTTGGGGCTGGGAGGATTTTGACTCTGATTTTGCCAGCACCAGCCCACGTGTGAGATTTCTGCTCTGTAGGAAACAACATCCAGGAGTGACAGCAATTCCTTCCCCACAACATTTCAGCTGCCAAATTACACAGGAAACACTGCTACCATATCACAACATCAGAAAATGGTATTTTAAATGATTCAACAGGTGGTACCATGAACTCTGCTGAGAGAGATGCCCAGCATGAAGACTAAAACCTCCTCCGCTTCTGGTACACTTAATATATCTTTATCTTTTGTATTCTCCATTCCCAGAAAAAAAATAATCTCTGCAGGAGATCATGATCTCAACATCTGGAGTGCTTCATCTACACCCAGAAATCAGCACAAGATAAACAGAACTTTTGTCAGATTTGTTGCACTCTGGAAAGGCTGGCAGAGATGGAGAAACAAGGGAAAAATAAAAGGACATCAAACTTCCAAACTCAGAGGTACAAAATGATACCAGTATCAAAAGTTACCATTGTTTTTCTTTAAGACAACATCTCAAGTGCCCGTGGAGAGGATGGGACAAAGAGGAGGCACCTTGATCCTTATCCAACATCTCAAATTCTCCACTGGGTAAATCAAACACAGCCTGGACCATCCTGCCTCGGAAATGCAGCTCATCCAGCTCAAAATGCAGACAGCACAAGGAAAGGACACCTTCCAAAGGGTGATGAAGAGATAAGAGTGAGTACAATCAAAATATATCCGTGGTTCTTTTCCATTCCGCTGCCAAATTTATGCAGAGGGAAAGAAAAAATGCGCAATATCCACTGGGAGATGGGGAGAAAGGGAGGGCTTGTGGGAAACAGGGAATGTAGGAGCAGATGAAGAATCCTCCTGAAGCCCTGATGGAGTTAGAGAAGGTAAAACTTCAGGAGAAAGACAAATTTGTTGCTCAACTGAGTGAAAACATAACCACAAGGGGAAAAAAAATCCCAAACAACAAAACCCAACTTTTCCTGTAACCACAAGCTGCTGGTTTTTTTTTCTGTCAGTGCTCCCTTCCCAGCCAGGAAGGCAGAGTTTAATTAATTTCTTCTGTTTTGGTTGAAGTAAAATTGCTCTTGAATGTTTAAGTGAGGAAACACTGAAACCATGTTACCAACAGGGCATAAACCTGAGCCCGGAGATAAATCCCTCCTCATACCACTGACAGCTTTCTCTCTAAAAATTTAAGAGACATTTAGTGACAAGCCTCCATTTTTTCTCTCCTCACTTTTCTCCCCAAAATTCTTGCCCGGCTGGGGATAAGCAAGAGAAATAACAGCATATAAAAAGTGTATAAAATGTTATTTGGGAAAAAAATAAAGGTACACGTTTGGCTACTGAAAAAAAAAGAACTGCCATCATCACATTTCCTTTTTTCTAGTCCATGGTCCCTCCAACACTTGCATTGCCAAACACCATTTTTGTCCATAACCTGATTTTTCTGCTACATTAATATATTTCACTATATCCAGTGGTTACAATTTTTAAGTTCTGAACCAACTTGACTCACCAGGCTTTTGTTTTCTTACATCTCTACAAGAACATACTCACTGTTTAAAATGTAAAAAAAAAAAAAAAACCCCAAACATTCAGAGCTTAAAAACCAACTGCAAAGTCAACTCTGGTTTGCCCAGTCATTTAAGTTGCTCAGGATTAAGCCAGCTCATTAGGAGCAGCAGATTTTCACACTCCATTTCAGATTCTGAGTTCTCCACAAAGATCTCCTCACAAAACATTTGTTAATAAAACATTTCTGCCACAGAAATCATCAAATGGCAAAATGTAAATATGGTAATTGTTGGGGGCTTGTAGGGTTTTTACTGCAGCACAAATCATTGCACACCACTGGAGCAAGAAGTGGTTTTTGTTTTTGTGTTTTTTTTTTTTTTTTTAAGTTATCAACATGAGAACATTTGTAAGCCTTGATCCACTCTCGAGTGTTTTGGCCACATTTTGGTGCCTCCTCACCACTCCATTTTCACATTTCCTGTGCCCATTGCTCTCCAAGCAAAGAATTCACACTCAGAGCCTTTCTCAGTGTCTCTCTTTAACCTCAACCTCAGCCCAGGCTCCAGATTTCAGTCTGCCTTCCCAGACTCAGGATTTAATTCAATTAACTCCTTTAGCTGCCTTCCACAGAGCAGAGGCAGCCTTGGGCATTTTCTGTCAGAATAAGGAAGCGAGGAGCACCAGTGGGTTCGAGCAAACCAGCAAGTGCTGGGGCATCTTGGAAAAACATCCTGCCTGTGTAATCACAGCCAAGGGGCTCCCTGCTACCAGCAATAAAACATTCTGCACCTCTGGGAGCTGCAGGAGACAGCCCAGCAGCACTTCCAGCGCTCGTGTTTATCAGCCTGCTCTAAATTTGCATTTATTTCCCTGCCTCTGAACAGCTCTGAGGTTTCAACACATTCATCCAGACAGCCCAAGAACGCTGTTCCATCCTTTCCCCTGCTGCTTTTGCTGCCCAGTTCACACAGCTGCCTGCTCTGTTTGGTAGCAGCCAGCAGAATTCACACAGCTCGGGGTTTGGGGTTGTCAGCCTGGAGGAAAGGAGGCTCCAGAGACACTTTCCTGTATTTTAAAATTTCAGGAAGGAGGTCATGAAGCCCCTGGAAGGAGGGCATGGTGAGGGAAATACCAGACTCTTCTCCCAAGTAACAGAAGATAAAAGGAGATGGTCCCAGGCTGGACCAGGGAAGGTTTACATGGGATATTTGGTAGAATTTCTTCACCAAAAGGGTTGTCAAGGCCACAATCAAGCTGCCCAGGGGAGTGGTGGAATCTCCATCCCCAAATCTGTTCAAAAAAAGAAGAGAGAACTTAGGCTCCAGGAATCCATCCTTTAAGATATTTATTCCTGGTTCTGTGGGGCCAGGATATTGCTACAGAGACACAGCTGAAACAGCTCCAGCACCTCCATGCCCTGCACAGTTTCCAGATGTAAATAAGGTTTCCTCACGGAGAGCAACCTTTTCCCCTATAGATTAGGGACTTCTTTCCCATAGTAGGACATTCTAGAACCCTTGGAAATGTCGAATCTCAGATTGTCATCACATGGTCAGCAGAGGAGGAACGAGCTAAACCACAGCTTGGCAGTGATAGCTGGAACTGATGATTGGTGACAAACTTGTCCCGCACTGATTTAGTCAGGGATGACCCAGACAAGAGTCAGCTCCTCCCTGGCACACACCTTCCCTGAAAGCAGCTTTCAAAGAGTTCTTCCATCCTAAACTTCCACATCAACTTTCTTTTGGGGCTGGGAGATTTTGACTCTGATTTTGCCAGCACCAGCCACATGTGAGGAGATTTCTGCTCTGTAGGAAACAACATCCAGGAGTGACAGCAATTCCTTCCCCACAACATTTCAGCTGCCAATTACACAGGAACACTGCTACCATATACACAACATCAGAAAATGGTATTTTAAATGATTCAACAGGTGGTACCATGAACTCTGCTGAGGGAGATGCCAGCATGAAGACTAAAACCTCCTCTGTGTTCTGGTAATATTAATATCTCTTTATCTTTGTATTCTCCATTCCAGAAAAAAATAATATCTGCAGGAGATCAGATCTCAACATCTGGAGTGCTTCATCTACACTCAGAAATCAGCACAAAGATAACAGAATCTTTGTCAGATTTGTTGCATTCTGGAAAGGCTGGCAGAGATGGAGAAACAGGAAAAATAAGGACATCAAACTTCCAAACTCAGAGGTACAAAATGATACCAGTATAAAAGTTACCATTGTTTTTTCTTTAAGACAAATCTCAGTGCCCGTGAGAGGATGGACAAAGAGGAGCACCTTGATCCTTTACCAACATCTCAAATCTCTCCACTGGTAAATCACACAGCCTGGACCATCCTGCCTCGGAAATGCGCTCATCCAGCTCAAAATGCAGACAGCAACAAGGAAGAGACACTTCCAAAGGGTGATGAAGAGATAAGAGTGATAGTACAATCAAAATATATCCTGGTTCTTTTCCATTCCACTGCCAAATTTATGCAGAGGGAAAGAAAAATGCGCAATATCCACTGGGAGATGGGAGAAAGGAGGGCTTGTGGGAATAAGGGAATGTAGGAGCAGATGAAGAACTCCTCCTGAAGCCCTGATGGAGTTAAGAAGGTAAAACTTCAGGAGAAGACAATTTGTTGCTCACTGAGTGAAACATAACCACAAGGGGAAAAAATACCCAAACAACAAACCCAACTTTCCTGTAACCACAAGCTGCTGGTTTTTCTTGTCT
>CM019222.1:22672885-22804663 GCA_009741485.1 Malurus cyaneus samueli
GAATCTCATCCCAAATCTGTTCAAAAATCATTGGCACGTAAGGACATAGGGTTAGTGGTGAGCGTGGTGGTGGGGCTGGTGGTGGTGGACCTGATCTCTTAAAGGTTTTCCAACATGAAAATTCCATTCTCTTTCTGGGATTCAGATTTTCCTGAAATTGTTGCTCCTCCCATTCCCCTACACACGCACTGCCCACAGCTTCTCCACGAGCAGGATTTACCAGCCTGAGCTGCAGATCTGTGGGGTTTGATGCCAACTGAAGCATTAAAAGAAATATTACAGACTTAGGCCACTGAGCAGCATTTAAACATCAAATTGCATAGAGGCACAAAGAGGCTTCAGAAACAATTCCAGAGGAAAGTTCGATTCTGTGCTCCTGTGGAGCTGCTTCACCTTCCCACACAAACTTCTCTGCCCAAGCCCCAATAATGTGCAGAATCCTCACGTTTGTGACAGATTTATTTTGCATCCGAGCACAAACTTCTGAGGAGACAACACCTGACAGTCCAGGGTTGCATCACCTCCCAGCACTGAAAGCCTCCTGACTCCTGCGGAGTTGATTTATACGATAAGTCATTCTTATCTCAGCAGAAAAGCTTATAAAGTATACACACTGCCCACCCCACTGTCTTATGTCTGCCAGGGAAGGTATCTCTCTTGTTTACGTCAGAGGGGAGCAAATCACAGCGAGAACGACAGACCATGTGAGCACAACAGCTTCATCTCCTTCCCAACCCCACAATCCACTTAAACCGCTTTTTATTAATTTCTATTTTTATTTCTCGGGAAGAAGAGGCGGGGATCCTGGAATAATGTATATAATCCACGTCTCTGGAATGCCAAAAAATTTCCTCTGTTTCAAGATACGTTAAGGAGTTTAATGGAGAGGCCAGCAACGCAGCAGCAAAGGCATTCAGTGAACAACGGGAAAATCAGGGATCAGCGCTGAAATAAGAAAAGGAACTGGGAAAATTTCCACACGGGATGTTCGGTGTTAAAATATACTGGCGCTCTTAAGTTGGATGTTGCTGTTGGCGGTTTGGTGGATGCACAGCTGGTCAGAATGGCAGCATCAGCCATTGAAGACCCCCGTGACATGACTGAGGAGCTTGGAGACTTCCATCTGATCTGTGGTGGGTGCTGCACAAATAGGAATTGAATTCTGCAGGGCTGGACTCGACCAAGAACCCCACAGAGTGAAGGCATGCTCCCTCCCACATTGTTTACCCAAATCCTACTTTTATTCCGCAACTCCACCACTCTCCCCTCTCGCGCTCACATCCACGCTCTGACGTTCCCAAACCACACTCGAGCATTAACCTCTTCAAACCCCATATTTCTCCCAACAGTCAAAGCACAGACCTGGCTGAAAAAATATGTTTGAAAGATGCCCTTCCCTGGATTGCTTCCAAGCTGCCATCTCACTTAAAAAGACATTACGGACACCTTGCCCATCTGACACAGCACAATGAGAGAGAGGATTTCCCGCAGGAGGAGGAATGGCTGTGCAATGTGTTTAAGGCAGCTCCACAAAGACAACTGGGCATTACCTGTGGTATAATCCCTCATTAACACAGCAAGATGAATCAGGAATTGCAGATCAAGGCTGGGCTGCTTCTCCTTGCTGGTGATGGGTCTGTTTCCTCCAGACAGGTGGAGGAGGAATCAAATTTATTGCAAAAAACAGGAGCGTTGAAACCCTTAGTTGTGTTTACATTGTTGTGAAGGATAGCAAAGTGTTTTCCAACCCCATAAATCACTCACGCATGGCAGGACCAAACATCGAACAGCATGGTATGGAGCTATCCTTGTTGTTTCCAGGTTATGGAATTTGTTTTTCACCTTCAGTTTAGGTTGAGCAATCCCGAATCCTTCTCTGTTAGCAAATAATAAGAGAGAGCAGGAGTTTTGCAAGGGAAAGGCCTTTTTTATAAGGTTTTACTGAACTGCTGCATTCACCTGCCACAATTTTGCTAAGAACATCATTGAATAAAAGCAATCAGAATGTCCTGACCAGCAGAGTTCTATTTTAAATACTAATGCAAAATTGAATTAAAACATGTTTTTCTCACTCAAAGTTTATGCTGCTGTGCACTCTTTCACTTGGTCTTTGATCATAAGTTTAGGTTTTTAAAAAATGGTCAATTCTCGAGTAAAACACAGTTCCATGACTTCCTTAGGACTGACTTCCTGCCATCCCCAACAAAACTGGATTTTTCTGCAGGTTGCAAACCACAAGTTCATCATCTTTTACATAATCATTCAACCTGAACCAAATGCACACCCCATACCTTTAAAAACACAGTTTTGCCAGCTTTCTCATACCAAACTAACACTTTGGCCAAACACCAAACTCTCCTCACCAACTTCCTGGACTTTGGAATGAACTCTTCTTTTTCCCACACAAGTTAAGTCTGTTTCCCTATCCTTGTGTGCATTTGCAATTTCCTCTTAAAATTCTGAAGCTCTCATTTCTGAAGGGCTACGTTTGTTAACATTCTGTTCCAGCCACCTGTTGTGACAGCCAAAAAAAAAAAAAAAAACCCCACCAGCCTCTCTATTACAGGTTTCTCACATTATTATTCAAATTAGAAACTAAATGGCTTATGATATTTTCCTTTGAAAAAAGGCCAGTTCTCATGTGAAATGGAGTTTATTGGTAATTCGAGAGCTTATCTGCACAGCTTGGTTCTTGTCTTCCTTTAGATAACTGTGTATCACATACCTGATAACTGTCTGTGCTCATTTGCAGCTCAACTTAACTTTATTTTTTAAGTTTTCATCCTAGTCTTTGACTGATTTAATGTTACCACAAAGCCAACCTCTATTTCTCCACAGGAATGAGAAACCAGAGCTTCCCCACACTGATACACAGGGGAGGAGTAATGTACATTTTTTAAATCTCAGTCTCAAAACTAAAGAGCATTTTGTTCCTGAAAACGAGGTATTCATCAGGCTTTTTTTTTTTTTTTGCTCAAAACCTGCATACATTAAATAACAACACATTCTATTCCCCAGCAGGTAGCAATTATCCAGTTAGTGCCTACCCAAACTAAACCTACAACTTTTAATGCAGAGTTGACATCTATTGTGCTTTTTTTTTTAATAACAACCAGCACAGAACTGAAGCCTTGGAAAGAAGGATCTCGTTTCCAAAGTGGCAATAAAATCCGAGTTCAGGTCAGAGCTGCCATAAAACCAACACACCATATTTAAGAGTCAGATCTGGGAAGGAACCATAAGGAATATCAAATAACTTGTAAAGGGATCAGCAAATTCTTCAGCCTTTTAGATCTTGAGATAAAAACCTCTGCACCCAGTGCCTCCTTCCCAGCCAGGAAGGCAGAGTTTAATTAATTTCTTCTGTTTTGGTTGAAGTAAAATTGCTCTTGAATGTTTAAGTGAGGAAACACTGAACCATGTTACCAACAGGGCATAAACCTGAGCCCGAGAATAAATCCTCCTCATACCACTGACAGCTTTTCTCTAAAATTTAAGAGACATTTGTGACAAGCCTCCATTTTTTCTCTCCTCACTTTTCTCCCCAAAATTCTTGCCCGGCTGGGGATAAGCAAGAGAAATAACAGCATATAAAAGTGTATAAATGTTATTTGGGAAAAATAAAGGTACAGTTTGGATCAAAAATCATGTGGCACTTAAGGACATGGGTTAGTGGTGAGCGTGGTGGTGGGGCTGGCTGATGGTTGGACCTGATCTCTTAAAGGTCTTTTCCAACATGAATAATTCCACATTTCTCTTCTGGGATTCAGATTTTCCTGAAATTGTTGCTCCCTCCCCATTCCCCACACACAGCACTGCCCACAGCTTCTCCACGAGCAGGATTTACCAGCCTGAGCTGCAGATCTGTGGGGTTTGATGCCAACTGAAAGCATTAAAAAGAAAATATTACAGACTTAGGCCACCTGAGCAGCATTTAAACATCAAATTGCACAATGAGAGGCACAAAGAGGCTTCAGAAACAATTCCAGAGGAAAGTTTCGGATTTCTGTGCTTCCTGTGGAGCTGCTTCACCTTCCCACAAACAAACTTTCCTCTGGCCCAAGCCCCAATAATGCTGCAGAATCCTCACGTTGTGACAGATTTATTTTGCATCCAGCACAAACCTTCTGAGAAGACACAAACCCTGACAGTCCAGGGCTTGCATCACCTCCCAGCACTGAAAAAGCCTCCTGACTCCTGCAGGACTGTGATTTATACAGTATAGTCATTCTTATCTGCAGAGCAAAGCTTATAAATTATACACACTGCCCACCCCACTGTCTTTATTCTGCCAGGGGAAGGTCATCTCTCTTGTTTACGTCAGAGGGAGCAAAGTCACAGCGAGGAACAGACAGACCCATGTGAGCACACAGCCTTCATCTCCTTCCCAACCCCACATCCACTTAAACCGCTTTTTATTAATTTCTATTTTTATATTCTTCGGGGAAGAAGAGCAGGGGACATCCTGAATAATGTATATAATTCCACGTCCTCTGGAATGCCAAAAAAATTCCTCTGTTTCAAGATGCATTAAGGAGTTTAATGGAGAGGCACAGCAACGCAGCAGCAAAGGCATTCCAGTGAACAACGGGAAAAATCAGGGATTCAGCGCTGAAATTAAGAAAAGGAACTGGGAAATTCTTCCACACGGTGATTGTTCAGGGTGTTTAAAAATAACTGGCAGCTCTTAAAGCTGGAATGTGCTGTTGGGGTTCTGGTGGGATGCACAGCTGGTCAGAAATGGCAGCTAAGCCATTGAAGACCCCCGTGGACATGATCTGAAGGAGCTTGGAGAACTTCCCATCTGACTCTGGTGGGTGCTGCACAAATAGGAACGAGCTCTGCAGGGCTGGGACTCGACCAAGAACCCCACAGAGATGAAGGCAGATGCTCCCTCCCACATTTGTTTACCCAAATCCTATTTTATTCCGCAACTCCACCACTCTCCCCTCCTCAGCGCTCACATCCAACGCTCTGACCGTTCCCAAACCACCTCCAGAGCCATTAAACCTCTTCAAAACCCCATATTTCTTCCCCAACAGTCAAAAGCACAGATTGGCTGAAAAAAAAAATTTGTTTTGAAAAGTGTCCCTTCCCCTGGATTGCTCCAAGCTGGCCATCTCACTTAAAAAGACATTACGGACACCTTGCCCATCTGACACAGCACAATGAGAGGAGGAGGATTTCCAAAAGCAGGAGGAGGAATGGCTGTGCCATGTGTTTAATGGGCAGCTCCACAAAGACAACTGGGCATTACCTGGTGGATAAATCACCTCATTAAACACAGCAAGATGAATCAGGAATTGCAGATCAAGGCCTGGGGCTGCTTTCCCTTGTGGTGATGGGTCTGTTTCCCTCCAGACAGGTGGAAGGAGGAATCAATTTATTGCAAAAACCAGGAGCTGTTGAAACCATTAGTTGTGTTTACATTGTTGTGAAGGATAGCAAAGTGTTTTTCCCAACCCCAATAAATCACATCACGCCATGGTCAGGACCAAACATCAAACAGCATGGTATGAGCTCATCCCTTGTTTTCCAGGGTTATGGAATTTGTTTTTCACCTTCAGTTTAGTTGAGCCAATCCCAGAATCCTTCTCTGGTTAGCCAAAGTAATAAGAGAGAGCAGGAGTTTTGCAAGGGAAAAAAGGCCTTTGTTTTATAAGGTTTTACTGAACTGCTGCATTCACTGGCCACAAGTTTTGCAAGAACATCATTGAAATAAAATGCAATCAGAATGTCCTGACCCAGCAAGGTTCTTATTTTAAATACTAATGCAAAATTGAATTAAAATATGTTTTTCTCACTCAAAGTTTATGCTTGCTGTGCACTCTTTCACTTGGTCTTTGCATCATAAAGTTTAGGTTTAAAAAAAATGGTCAATTCTCAGAGTAAAAACACAGTTCCATGACATTCCTTAGGACTGAACTTCCTGCCATCCCACCAACAAACACTGGATTTTCCTGCGGGCTGCAAACTACAAAGTTCAAATCATCTTTTTACATTATCATTCAACAGTGAACAAAATGCAACAACCCATACCTTAAAAACACAGATTTTGCAGCATTCCTCAATACCAAACAAACACTTTGGCCAAAATCACCACAACTCTCCTCACAAACTTCCTTGGACTTTGGAATGAACTCTTCTTTTTTCCCACACAAAGTTAAGGTCCTGTTTCCCTATCCTTGATGTGCATTTGAATTTTCTCTTAAAATTCATGAAGCTCTCATTTCTGAAGGGCTACGTTGTTAAATCTCTGTTCCACAGCCACTGTTGTGACAGCCAAAAAAAAAAAAAAAAAAACCCACCGCACTCTCTTATAAAGGTCTTATCAATTATATTCAAATTAGAAACTAAGATGGCTTATGAATATTTCCCTTTGAATTAAAAGGCCAGTTTCTCATGTGAAATGGAGTTTATGGTAATTCAGAGCTTATCTGCACAGCTTGGTGTCTTTGTCCTTCCTTAGATAAACTGTGTATCACATACCTGATAACTGTCCTGTGACTCCATTTGCAGCTCACTTAACTTTATTTTTTAAGTTTTCTCCACATAGTGTTTGACTGTTAATCTCTCCTCAAATTTTCATACCAGATGGAGCAGAAATTTTAGAGGAGGGGGGG
Organism: Malurus cyaneus samueli; assembly: GCA_009741485.1. Lineage (NCBI taxonomy): Eukaryota > Metazoa > Chordata > Aves > Passeriformes > Maluridae > Malurus > Malurus cyaneus. Next base: position 22,679,509 of record CM019222.1, read on the forward strand.
GGAACAAAATTATTTCCCTCCTTTCAAAATAAAATAAAAAAGGCAAATAATCAATGCCGTGACTTTTGACAAAACTCACAGCCAGTTTTTCAACTCCATGCACCACACTTTCCTCTGGCATTTGGGATGAGCCCTGTGAACACTTATTCATTCCCACAGAGAACATTCCACCAAACCTGGACCAAGTTTTGTGTTTTAAAGCAAGAGAACACCAGGAAAAGCCTGAGAACTCAAACCTTTCTGCATTTAACCACAGGAGCATCAGCACCCACCCTGGCCTTCTCCAGGGATGGAATTCCCTCAAACCTGACCTTCTCCATGCCTCAGCTGCAGGAAATCTCTGCCCGTTCCTCACTTTGCTTCTGATCTCCATCTCTTCCTTTCTACACAAATTCACCATTTTTTTTCCATTTCAAGTTCCCTAAGAACAGCCCAACAAGGAAACAAGAACACACATTAAGAACTTTAATTCCCCTCACTCGTGCATTTTCCCTGGATCAAAAAGCAGCCACTGCTGACTGAAATGAATGGCCCAGGCACGTCTTTTGTGCAAGAACAAAACTGCTTTTCTCTGCACATGAGTTCCATCATCTGCCTCTTCATCTCCAGCAGCTCAGAGACCACCAGTGCTCCTTTAATCTCCACAGGCATCATCCTGCTTTTTTGATAAAACAATTCCTTCTTTGTGGCTCAGAGTTTCTCCTGCCTTATCACATCTCCCCTCCTCAGGACACCAGCAATCCACTCAATTTCCAACCCAGCTTTTCCTCCACCTCATGAAAGAAAACAAAACTCTGCATTCACCTTTCTCTCGGCAGCAGAACTCCCTCAGTGGCCAAACAGCATCTCCTCTCCAGGGGTTTTGGCCATGCCACTCCCCAACAACCTTATATACCTGACTGATCAGCTGAAAGCTCTTAATTACCCAATTAACAGCTTTCTGATTACCTAATTAACAGCATTCAAATTCTCATCACTGTCACGTCCTCACCTGGTTACACAAAGGCCAAAGACATCATTGATGAAAAATATCAGGACAGCTCTTGGTTTAGATTTACCACCCAACACATGGCTTTCCTTACAGCTGTCCATATGAAATAGAAAACAGGAAAGGCCACAATATTTTTTTTCCCCTTGTCCTATGAAATGTTTGAAATTATCCCTGTTCCTCCAAGTTCTCTCAGGCAGCTGACAAGCATTCAAATTATGTCTCACGAGCAAACTGAAAAGCTGGGAGGAGCAACATGTGTTGGGATTTAGGAACTGAGACAAGGAGCAGCTCTGCAGGAAAATGAATTTAATTAAAGTTACTCATGCAGGCTCTCAGCCTTAGAAATCTATAAATCTGGGAAATCATTTCCCTTTCAATTAAGTTTGTACTTGTCATTTTGGGAGAGATAAAAACAAATCCCCACTGACCAGGTTTTCCAATAGTGAGAAATCGGGAGAAATCTGTAACATGGAACTGTGAAATGTTTCATAGGAGAAAAATTCAGGAAATCCAGCGAGGATCTACAGACCTCCAAGTCCCACCACCGCCAAATTATTATTTTTTTTAAGAGTTACAAAGTACAGCTGTAGCATCTGGAGATGTTTCCAGTGTCTGTGTCATGACTAATACCCCAAGGAGGACTCATCACCTCACTCCCACTCTTTATGCAATCACTGCCCAAAAAAGGCTTCTCTCTGAGGGTTTTTCAGAATATCTGGATTAGATTCACTGCCCTTTCAGCCCCCTTCCTCCAGTGCTGGGTGTAAACCTCCCACCTGCCAACATCACAGGCAAATGAAAGGACCAGAGCGAGTGAAAATATTGCTGCTGATGATGATGCAGAATCATTGATTTTGCACCAAGTTCTGAACAATCCCTTCCTGAAAATTCCCACAAGGAATCTTGACCAAGGAATCCTGCTGCAAACTGGTGGGAAAGGCTCTTCCAGGACAGGCCCAGGTTAACTTTGCTGTATCCCAGTGGAGGATCTGCTGCTGGAGATCCCATCCCTGAATTCCACAGAGCTGTTCCATCCTCTCTCCTCGCTGATATTTGCAAGGAATTACGCTGAAATCCTGATTTCCAATCTTCACAGCCCAAATATTCCCCCTTCCCACCACGGAGAGCACTCAGGATGTCAGGAACAGCAGCAATTAATGATCACTTGTTCTGCATGTGCTCTAAAAACCAGCGCTAATTCCAGCGAGGGGGATCAAGGGCTCAAACCCTCCCCTGTTCAGATCTTCCAGAGCTGTTTTGTGCTGATCACACACAGGAGGAGCTGCCCTCAGCACTCCCAGACATGGCATTCACAGCATTCCCAGGGATCAGACGGGGTTTTTCTCCAGAATTAGCTCGAATGAAATCAAAGGCAAGGCGAAGGTTCTCAGTTTTTCCCCCAGGCAGAATTCCCACCGAGCTTGGCCAGAGCTCCTCAAGGGCTGATTTGAAAGCAGAAATCCAAGCCTGGATTTATCCGAGCACACACACACAAAACCCCACACTCTGCTTGACCTGGCAGTAACTTATTCATTCAGGAGGAATCCAAGGTTGGCACTAAAAAAAGCTTCAAAGGATGGAGAGGAATAGATACTTCACCTCGTTCACCTCGGCAACAGCAGGAACAGTGAGAGCTGCAAAAGTTTCAGTAAACCATGGACAGAGCCAGCCTTCCCTGCAGGAAATTTAAAACCTCTCAGAAATCTCCTTTTACCACAAGTGAGGACCACTTGTTAAACAAACTGGGAATATTTGGGATTTCTGTCCTTCCCCTCCATCCTCTGGTCAGAAGAATGGACGCAGAAATCTGTGGGGTAAGGAAGGTACAGATTCCATCAGATCTGTGGTGCTTTCACTGTGCATGGAAATCCCTGCTGTGGGTTTGAAGAGCAAATTGGATCTTTAATAAAGTGTGGGGCAGTGTCCAAATCCTTGGCTAAGAGAGACAGAGACACCGAGAAAGGCACTGGGCGATCCTTTTCCTAAGTTATTGACTGAAATGAGGAAAAAAAGCAGCCACATTCTTCTCCTCCTTGAATTCAATGCAAATAAAGCAGGACTGTGAAATTAAATGTAGAGACAGAAACTCCTCTTTACATTTAATTCTGTTGTAGCATCGTATCCTGCAATATTGCAAAAGTTCAGAATCCCGCAATAATCCAGAAGTTCAGAATCCCGCAATAATCCAGAAGTTCACAATCCTTCAATAATCCAGAAATTCAGAATCCAACAATACTGCAGCAGTTCAGAATCCTGCAATACTCCAGGATTCACCTGATTTCCAGCTGGCACACAGGAAATTCCCCACATTGTGTCCCTGAGCAGTGTTAATGCTTTACACTTGTAAAATTATAAAATCAGAGGTGACAACATTGGCTCATTTGGCTCATCCCTGTTTTTTTAGGATCCAAATCTCTCACAGAGCTGCTGGAGCAGGGCACTACACATTTCCATAGGTCAAATATAGGCTTAAGATGTAACACCCCATTTCATTTGCAGCAGAAATCCTCAACCACACTGAGGAGGGAGAGGAAACTGCTCCTGACAGGAATTACACACGTTATCTCGGGAATTACACGCGTTTCCTCGGGATTGAGGATGTTAAACAGTGTTTGGATGGCTGGGGCTGCCTCAGGGAGTGATTCATGGCCCTCCATTAGGGATCTGACACCCAGCCATTATATATGCCTCCAGTTAGCTGCCTCCAGAGTTATTTGTTTGCCTCAGAAGGCTGCACAGACATTCCTGGAATGGGAATTCAGCCCTTCCTGAGTTCCAGGGATGCTCTGGCCACGAGCAGCACAATAACCACGCTCTCCTCTCCTAAACCTTGAGGAGCTAGCTTAAAATAAACCCTCAGTTACAAAATCCAGACATTATTGTACACCATGCCTGGATGTGATCCTTTGAGATGCTCATTTCTGACCATAAGAGTGCAGTTGATCAAGTTATGCTCCTCCCTGAGTGTTTCACACTCCCAGGCTCTGTTTGGGAGCAGCTCATCACCATCCCAAGGTGCCTCCACACTCAGCTACACGAATTCTGACAAACAATCAGCACCCAGGGCCACATCTGCATCGTGTTCACAGCCAAGGGATGGACCAGCTCGAGAAAGCACCTGAGAGGATCAGACCTCAACCTGCTGACTCTGCTGGGCTTTGGTTTTCCTGGAAGGAATCTGCTCACACATCCCTGGAATGGGAATTCAGCCCTTCCTGAGTTCCAGGGATGTTCTGACCACGAGCAGCACAATAACCACGCTCTCCTCTCTAAAACCTTGATGATTCATCTTAAAATAAACCTTCCATTTCAAAATACAGACATTACTGTATACAATGCCTGAGCTGACCCCCCGAGATGGTCACTGCTGACCATAAGAGAAGAGCTGATCCAGTTATGCTCCTCCCCGAGTGTTTTACACTCCCAGGCTCTGTTTGGACTGTTGGAAGAGCCCAGGGACATGGAGAAGGCCAAACCTTGGACAAACCTGTTGAAGGAGCATTTCCTCTCCCATTCCCTGCATGATTTCAGTGCTCAACTGAAGTTCAGTTTAGAACTGAGACACAGGAAATGAGGGTGACGATGTGGCATCCATGGAGAGTTGAGTAAATAACAGGTCCAAAAAATATTCCAAATTCCTATTAAATGTCTCACCTCTATTCCACAGCAGGTGCTCCTCAGCCCTCTTCAAATCCCCCGGTGCTGAAATGCTCTCCAAGGGCTTTCAGGGGATCCAGGCAGCATTTCCACAGCCAGCCTGCATTAAAACAACTCAACAATAACTGTTTAACCTCACTGTGCCACATTAAACCACTTAATGCCTTTCTGCCACAACAGCAAGCAAACCCTGCTCTGTGTGCACATCCCTGCTCCCATTACCAGCACAAACCCGAATTTCTTATCACTTACTATCGACTTATTATCGAGATGTAGAACAGTGAGAAATTATTAAAGACTTGAAAAAATCAATTTAAGCATTTTAACTCCGAGCTCAGCCTCCTCAGCTCCCGCAATTTGTGTAACACAAGACGCTGCTAAGACGGCTCCATAAAGTGAATTAGAGCAAATAATTTCTTTGTTCAGCTGCAATATGCTCGGAAGATGGATTCTATATTATATTACATCAAGGGGATTTAGCATTAATACTTCAATAGCAAAAGTTGGGAGTGAAGGCAAACTGCGGGAAAATGCACAAATCAGGATTTGCTCCTTGTTTGGCTTTAATAAACTTTCTTTAGAAGAGCATTTGACTGAGAAGCATTTTTAAAAACAAGTATTTCATTCGATTTCCCATCTGGTGTTTAGGAGGCTGGGGTATGGGATTACCATTAAATATTGTGCTTGATGTACAAAATCTGCAGACAAGAAAACCAAGTTTATTCATCAAGTGTGGGCGGGTTTTGTTTGTTTATTTGTTTTTCAGTTCAAACATTCCCTGCTTCATTTACAGCGTTTTCCATCCTTAAGAGATGATATTTTAAAAACGGGTTCAATGCCATAACACAGAACCCAATCTCTGGTTCAATATCTGCAGTCTGCGAGGCTGACACAAAAGATAAGAAACAGATGTAGGTTCAGATGAAGAAATGTGTCTATTGAGGAGTTTCAGCGCGATTTGGCACCAAAATAATTGAAGTCAATATGCAGAAAGCAAAGCTGTCAGCAAATTGCAATGCTTGACTGGAGCACAAATGTATTTTAAAAAAGGAATTCTGCGGAGGTTATACGTGGTCTACCAGTTTAAATAGATTAGGAGTGAATTAGAATTCCTGTGCTTGGCTCCAGCCAAAGTGCTCACCCTGAATGCACAAAGAGGAAACGTTTATTAAATTTGAACCGTGAATCTCCCACCAGAAAATCCCAGTTCTGGAGCTGCAGGGTCAGAGCACTGGGATCAGTCCACACAGAGCCCCTTCCCTGGAATTCACTGACACACAAAAACAGCTCCTCCTAATTGCACCCAAAAGCAGCAACCCAAACGTTTTTCAGCCCAGAAACCTTTCAACATCCAGAATTTTGCCTCACAATTTCCTAACGTGGCTGATCTCTGAGAAGTCCTATTTACTCCAAGTTTTACTCAATAATGCTTTTCCAGAGCCTTTGATAAAGTCCCCCCATCACAGCTCGTGTCACAGGCTCTAAAATGTTAAAACTTTAAGTTAATAGCAACCAGAGGGCAAATTTGGGAATCTGAACGCTGCTTGGAATATTTCCTCACCCAGATCAAAGCAGGTTTTTTAATCTCATTTTTCACACTATCATCTTATCCCCTTAGTATTGTTTAGACTAATGCCTGAATTCCTGGAATTTTCAAAGACACAGAAATCCAAGTGACCAATCCTTTCCCAAATTAAAAGAATTAATCAGGAAACTATTTAATGAGCATCCCTCAATCCCAGTTTGCCACGATACCATGCTACTGCTTCCCAGTAAATACTCATGTTTCAGTTACACATTTTTATTATTTGACCATGTTTCTGCAGGGTTATTCCCAGTGTGTTTTAACAATCCCATTATGCTGCTCCTGAAGACATTTCTCCGTGATTTTTAAAGGATTCTCCCAGCAGAAGCAAACAGAAAACATTGATTTCGATCCCCTGGTTTCTTCAAACCTAATTCCATTTACACATGGATGGGAGAGGAACAGCTCAGCAACCCAGGACAGATCATCCATCCACTGCTTCTGGAATAAATCCCACATTTACCTTCCCAGTGATACTGGAATTTGATTTGTTTTTAGACATTTAAAACATAAATTTAAACAGCCCATTTGAACATTTCTCGTTTAATAAACAAAAGAGACCAAATCTTGCAAATCAAATTTGGTCCTTTCCATTCTTTTCTTGCATTTTGCTCAGAAACAGGAGTCAGCCTTGGCTGCTTCACACTGATTGCATTTTTTTTTCCCCATATAATATCAGTTCTCCAGGAATTCTGGATCACTCCCTGCTGCTTGAGGCAATATCAAACAAGCTCACACACTTTTCTAATTAGCTTTGTTCTTCTGAGTGGTGAACTTGTTCCAGGCCCATTACAGACATGTTAATTGTTATCTTAACGAGGAATGAATTTGCAAAAGTAACACTTGTTTGATGTGTGTTCAACACACCCTTTGAGCTTCACACCGGTCTAAAAAATCATTTAAAAATTATTTTGGAATCGGTTTGACTTACCATTCTTGCGTTGTATTTATTATTTATTCAACTGACAATAACTGCACCTCACAGGCTATGACATTGCCACTGCTTATTAGTTATTATTTATTTACTTCTTATTTATTTATTCTTTTTCCTTTCAGAAAAGTGAAACTTGACAGTTCAGCAGCCTCCAAGGTGATTTCCTAACTCCTGGGGAAACAAGGCCAAAAGGTGTTTGAAAATTCAGAGGTTTGGGGGTGAAATTCCTATAAACAGACCCACACATCAAAAAGGACCATTTATGAGGCATCACTGTGGATAAATTCAATTTAATGACCTGCACCTCAACGATTCTGTGGTTCTATCACCAGAAAAGAGAATTTTACCAATAGATACCAAAATATTTCTGTGACAGCCACTGGATGAGCAATTATTCTCATAATTGAGCCGGTTCTGCTCTCCCTCAAAGAGTCGCAGCAAAACCAATCACCCCAAAGATGCAGCACCCAGGCAGGAATTGTGGTAAATTCTTCAGGATTTTATCAGATCCTAAGAGAGAATATGGAAAGCAGTAATCCCAAAGCCTCAATATTTGGCAGTGCTCTCAATGGTGTGGTGATGGCACAGCAGCAGTGTGTATTTTCAGCAAAGAAAAGAGAATTAAATCAGCAAAGAAAAGAGAATTAAATGTGAAACAATACAAAAACTGAAGAGTTCGGAGCCAGCCTTTGCTTGGAGCTCCTTTTACTATAATTAGCCAAGCACAGAAAGAACAATCACATTTGCCTGCACCTGACCTGATTTAAGCACATAAAATAAAAAGGAAAACTGGATTTATGATGCTCACATTGTCTTGGAAGTAATTCTCCTTTCTACTTTAATTTACTTAAAAGTCTTTGGTCTCAATACATTCAATAAACTCAGGTTTTCACATTCAATATTCATGAAAGTAACGTAATACAAAAACTAATATTGTGATCATTGCTCTTTAAATGATTGGGAAATCAGCATTTAATTCCTGACTGGGTGCCCATGGAAAAGCTCAGTTACACCCCTGACTCAGCCTAACAAACTCACCAAATGCAGGGAAACGTTTCCTCCAACCTCCAGAAAGATCTGGGGACTGGGATGGTGAGAAGAAAGAAGCTGATGGATTTTTCTATCATAGAAGGGAAGTTCCTGGTGACATAAACCAGGATTTGTTGTCAATGAAGCAAAGAAAAAAATCGTAAAATTTGTATATTCACATTGTTGTTAATTTACCACAACACCAAAATAAGGCCCCATTGGAGGGTTTGAAAAGTGAGGAAAAATAATTAGGCCGAGTCTCAACAGAAAGAAAATATTCAAAAAAAACCCAACTAATTGAGCTTTTCAAAATGAGATCAAAACAAGCAAGAAATGAAATGCCCTGCTTTTGATTTTTTACAGCTCTATCCCCCACTGAGCCACCTTTGCAGGGAAACATCATCTGCATTTCATATTCCAATTAGTGCATTAATCTTTCCCTGATTATTTATTCACATCTAAAAGCATTCCCTTGTTCCATTTGGTAACTGGGAAGTGCAGAGGAATGGGGAGAACCTTGCTGTGTGCCCAGAACATTTCCAAAGGAGATGAGGACACCTCTGTTCCTCTTCAGACAGATCAACCTTCTAAAATTAAAATTACTAGTTACACGTTCAGTAGGAAAATAATTGTTTTAACCTTCATTATTAATAAAAAATGGGCTAAGTCCTGATTTTTTTTAGTTTTTCTTAAGGCTGCCTTCTGCCTTGACAGAGATGCATTCTTGTGTCCTACAAGGAACATGGATCTTTTGTTTTAAATTCTTTCATTAGGAAAAAAAAAAAACTTTAGCATCAATTTTACTTAAATTCTTGTCTGAACTGATCAAAAGTAAATCACATCCTCCATGATTTTCAGCATTTTAAGGATCTTAAAACATAAACCTCTGGTGTTTAGAAATCTCACTACAACAATCAATTTCTCTGTAAAAAAATCTGGATTCATTTCTTCACAGAAAGGGTGGTTCAACAACAGAAGGGGCTGCCAAGGAGTCTTGGAGTCCCCATCCCTGGAAGTGTCCCAGGAATGACTGGACTCTGGTCTGGTTGACCAGGTGTTGATCAAAGGTGGGATTTTATGATCTTGGAGATCTTTTCCAGCCCCAAAGATTCCATGATTCTGTAAAATCCTTCATAATCCATTCTGCACCTGGGAACAGACAGCCCTCAGATCTGCAGCTGAGCAAACAGATCCTCATTTATGACAAATCCATCCTCCTGTCTGGGTATTATCTGGAGACAGATGGGGAAAGCAACCAAACAAAAACATGAATAATTTCTGCTAGGCCCAACAAATTCCAGGTGAGAAACCACAATTTCAGGCAGCTTGGAGTGAGTTTTTTGATGAAACAGCCCAGGTCAGTGGTGACCAGAAAGATGCTGGATCCCCCTGGGAACACTCTCAGTCTCTTTACAAAGTTTTTTTTTTTTATAAATGCACATTTATTCTATCAGCAGAAAATATTTATGCTTGCTTTCAAACGAAGCTTTCTCCCAGATGAGTGATTAAAACAAACCCCTCGTGTTTAGAAACCTCACCACGACAACTTTTCTGTAAAAAGAAAGGGCATCTGATGGCTGTCGGTTCGGAGCAGAGCAGGTGATTTGTCATCTGTAAAGCACGGTGATAAAACACCCTGATCACACGGGCCTTCACACACGGCGTTCAAAGAGCTCTGCAGAGCACTTTGATCACAATGTTTACAAAGCTGCAGCTCCACCAGAGCTTCCTCAGCATCAATCTTGATTTGGGTTATTCACCAACACAGCAGCAGCTCCATAGGTTCTCCCCTCATCCGCGGATTTTTGGTGTTGGGCTCAAAAAAGAAAGTTTTCATCAAGCTCAGAAGGCAAAAGACAATGTAAGAGGCTTCTAAATATTCCTTGGAAAGCTTGGAATTATAAATACAGCCGAGAAAATGGTTGCTGGAAAAGGGGTGTGACTCTGCTTTTAGTGCAAAAATACAACAAAAAGAAAAAGGCTCAATGCTAAGAACACAGAGAATGTGATTTAACAGAACTAGGGCTGATTGTGGCAGCAAATCATGGAATATTAAAAGTTGGGAAAGACATTTGAAAGGAATGAGAGGGAGATTTCTTTACAAACTGTGGGCTCTGCAGGGAGATCAGGCCAAGTCCTCTCAGGTGAGAGGAGCAATGGTGGAAACATAAATTCCAGAGGAATTCACCCACTGGCACAGACTGGGACTGAGCCAAGGCTGGGCTAAATCCATGGATTTAGGGGAAAAGAGCAGAGACACAAAGGAAAAAAAGGGAGGGATGCACATGAGAAGGGTGGAATTCTGTATCCCCAAACCAGCACAGCTCCCACATCCTTTTGGTCAGGAAACACACCCCAAACCAGCACAGATTCTGCATCCCTTCTCCCCATTCAGGAGCTAATCCAGATTTTCTTTCCTCTCACTGACCAGCCCATTTGATCAAAGCTGCACACACACAGGAGGAGGGCAGAGAGGGTTTATCTCAAACACTGAGCATCCACTCCCCAGCTCAGCTGGTGTTTTATGGACCTGTATGAATTTCAGAACACCAAGATCAAAGGCCATCATTCAGTTTTCTCTTCCCTCTCTCTGCTGCCCATCACAAATCTCTCTCCTCCTCGATTCCCTCACTGCAGGCAGCTGCTGACAGCCTTCCCTCCTCAGTCTGTTCTGATTTAATACAGCTGCAGCCTCTCTCCTCCACTTCTCCTGAAATCCTTCCTTGCTTCTCAACACCACCAACTTCCCTCTCTTTTTCCTTTTATTTTATTTCCAGCATATTTGGGGTGCTCACTGCAGTAAATACTGCACAGATTGTGCCACACCAAGAGGAAAAGAGCTTTGGGAAGCCTCTGAGATGAAGCCAATGAAAGAGGAGTCATTTTATCTATGAATATTAATGAATTAATAGAAAGAAATAATGCCTGGATTCCCCAGACTGGACTGAGAGGATCTGCCCTCTGAAAAAATGTAATAATTAAAATATAAATAATACTTCTGACAGTTTGGATTTGATTTGTTGGAGTAAGTTATGCTTTAACAGGTTACAGATTTTATATCTATTGCTTTAATTCCATTTTTGAGGTTACAGTTTATATCTATATTGCTTTAATTCCATTTTTCAGTACATAAAACACTACCAAGACACGATCAGGGGATGAAAAACCTCAAAATCACCTCATTCCCAAGGCCAGCCCTGACTCCCACCTGTGCCACACTTTTTTAGGCAACCGCACTGGATTTCTGAGATGGAAAATAAAGCTGGATTAAGGAGAAGGCATTGATTTCACAGCAGTGAGCCCTTCTGTCACTTTACCTGAACAGGTGAGAAACTCAGAGAGCAGCAGGAGAGAAGAGAAAAGAGCACAAGGAATGCAGAATGGGAATATTCCCAGGTACCTGCTCATTCCTGCCACACCACACAGCTTCAGGGTCTCAGTGGAACACCTGTAGGAAATGAAGAGATTTCAGGTCAGAAAAGCACTGAAATTGCACTGATTAGCACAAGCAGCTGCAGTGGGGAGGGAATCATCAGATCCTACTGGAGTGAAAATAAACCTGACAGGGGGAGCACAGGCTGCCTGTCCACTTCAGACATCCACATTTTCCAAATGATTCCAAACTGAAAACATTTCTTCCAAATTTCTTTTTCAAAAATCTTCAATAATTTAAAACCTTTCACCTTTTTTATTGGGATGCTCTGGGATGACCCCACTGGAGCAGGGAGGTTTGACCAGATCACCCACTGGAGTCCCTTCCAACCCGACCACTCTTGATTTCTGTGATTCCAGATCTTTCAGAATCCACTTGCAACCGAGTTTTTTGCCATGAGAGTTTTGGATCCTGCACGTTGGTATATGGAACTCTACATTTTTGTGTTTCTTTATGTTCACAGATGCCTGTTTGGTCATAAAGGTGTCAAAAACAGGAAGAAAAATTATCTGCACCTGCCCAATACTATTATATATTAAAAAAAAAAAAACAAAAAAGTCAGAAAAGACTCTACAAGACACAACCATAAAAAGTTACAGTTCTTCTGTGAATAAAGACAAGCACAGTGGAGCAAATTCTTTCGAGGTTTGAATTTCTGCTGGTCCAAGCTTCCCTTCAATAAACTGGAAAATTTTAGGCATCAGGATTTGCTTTTGCCTACCTGGGACTTTTCCAGCAAGCAACAAACTTTTCTTGTGTAAACCAAGTTCACAGGGGCAAGAGCAGAGTTTAAAAAATCCATTCATGGCTTTGCACCAATAATCCACCGTTTTTCTGGCTTAACTTCATGACCTTTTTCTCCCAAGTCAGTAAAGGCTGCCAGAAAGCAACTTGGCCTTAGAATGGATCCCTCAGGAAGGAGCAAAAAGCAGATATTAAAAGCAAAAAGATTGTAAAAAATCATTAGTACTTAATATTTAGAGGTTAATAGGACCATTTCTTTATGATTTAAGCTGATTAAAAACTTCTTAAATAATTATCATGATGCCACAAGGCCACTTGGAAAAATGTCCCTGCTGCTTTCAGCCACACTGCTCACACACTGCATATTTTCAATTTAAAATATATAGTTTATATGGGAAAACCACAGAAACACATTCCCCTCTAAACAGGAAGCATTCTAAACACTTTCAACCATTTAAAGGAGATTAATTATTTTATAAAGTAATATTTATCAATACATATTGTAGATAATGTATATTTACATTTTATACTACCATTTATATAACTTTATATATTTATATAAATACATATTATATCTAAAAAGATATTTTAATATGTGTTTATGTAACTTTTATGTATTAATATATAACAAACATAAAACTTGCTATATTTAATTGTTTTCAGGGAAAACAGAAGGGAATTTTCAATGCAACACTGAAGATCCCTCACTGTGGGATTTGTGCTTTGCAGGTTGTGGTTTCTCCTAACACACACTGGGGTGAGTTTCCTGCTGGAAAAGCAGCTCCAGGGAGGGAAAACTGGATAAAACACGTGCAGACTCTAGAGGGAGTTCTAACTTTGCCATACCCATCATCTCCTTACGGAATTGGTATCAGCAGTTCCGAACAAAACAAACAAATAACAGAAAAGGCCAAATTGCTCTTGGATATGGGTTCCTTGCCCTGCCCTCTGCTCCTGGCACAGTGGGAGCTGCCTGGCACAAAGATCTCCACTCTGCTGATGCACAGATTGCTGTTTCCTTTCTTACTTGATCGGGATGGAGGAGAAATCTGAAATTTTCAACTGTTCTCGGTGCCCCCGGTGCACCTTCAGTGTGAACATTTCACCGGGTCACGCCGTGTCTGGCAGATTTTTGATATTTAATGAGGATGAACCACATCAGACAGCAAATCACTAAATATTGAAGAAAACAAAGGCTTTGCAAAGTTATTTCCACATCAGTGCTCCAGATGTGCCTCACTCCAGATGTGCTCACCAGGGCTGGGCACAGGGACAGAATCATTCCAGATGTGCCTTTAGGGGCAGGGCAGAGAATCACTCCAGATGTGCCTCCCTCCAGAAAAAAAAAAAAAAAGTAAAAGAATATATAACAAGTTTCCAAATTTCCAATGTTTCTTTACATCAAAGGGGAGTTTAAGCAATTGAATATTGCAGAATTCTTCTGCTTTAAGGTACAGCACCGTGGCGGCTCATCTGAGCTGAACAAATTCCTAACAATGGAATAAAAGCTGGTAACCCATCATTACTGTGTTTTGTCCTAACATCTACTTTCACTTCTGTTATTAATTAGGGCCTCAAAAATAAATTAAAACTTTCCTCTCCCAGCAAAGATGACAATTTTCAGTGAGAGAAAACCAGGGAAAATGCACAAACACACACACACAGTCCTCAGGGAAGTTTTCTACCTGTCTAAACATTCTTTAATACACACACACACAAAGAAAATATATTTGCATTTAGATTTTTTTTTTTTCTGAGAGGATAATGTGGGAGATTGAACGGACATAAACTATCAGTGAAAAACTCTGAAAGAATTCAAGATAAGGATTTTAAAAGTTATTTTCTTTGTTACCAGAGAAGAAAGAAGCACACTTAAGACAGCTGTCTGCCTCTCAGCCTTTATCTGCAAGGTTTTGTGTTGCCACAGTGGCACCACAAACTACAAAAAAAGAATCATCTACAACATCTCTGAACCACAGCTGCCCCCTGACCATGCAATGTTTTCAGTCTGAGGAGTAAAACCAGTCAAAACTCCCTCACTGGAGCAATGAGGAGAGGGGGAAAAAAGCAAACTGCATTTAAAACGATTTCTGAGGAGTGAAGAAAGTGAGCTAAAACAGATATGGAGTATTTTTCAAGTGTTCTGTCATCCTGTTTCCCAAACTCGACTCTGTTTCAAGTCAGTGCTACAGGATGGAGCTGGGATGAGTTTGGGAGATCTCTGCAGGCACCAGGAGCGTTCTGCTGTCAGCACTCCCCAGCTCAACCCTCTGCAGGTGCTCGAGGCTTTCCCTCTGTTCCACTTCTGGAGCTGTGGATAATCACAAAAATCCCTTCAATCCCAGTTTCAGAGGCATCTGGGGGGTGATTTTCCCCAGAATATGACAGGCAGCACGGAAGTCTGGAGGAGGAACTCCAGCCCTCCCATATTTTGTTCTTTCCCTGTTTCCAAACCCTCTCCTCTCCATCCAGAAATGAAACCTTTGTACAAAGTGCATTTCTGTCTCCTCAACACTGATTTAAAATCGTTTTTCATAACAGGCTCTGAATAGCAGGAGGGAAATAAAACTCCCATTTTCCTCCTGTCCAAAAGAAGCAGTGGGATAATGGAGTGGCTGGAAAGGTGTTTTTCCCAAAAGCTGCTGCTCTTGGACAGAGACAAGGAGGTTTGAGCCATGAAGGAAATTGCCTGTTGGTGTAAATATGCCAAATGGCTACTTAGACACCTGATGGCTGGTCACAAACTGAAAAAAACTCCTTCACAAGCTGAAATATTCCTTCCCAAGCTGAAATATTCCTTCCTGACTCTGGATCAGAGCTTTTTATTGCTGCTGGCACCGCCTGTGACAGCAGGGAAGTTTTCAGGGTACCGCAATGCCGACAATCAGCGGGATGTGGTCTGAGCAGAGGGATGCTGGCCTGAGCCAGGGTCACAGGGCTGGTGGGGACAGCAGGAATGGCAAACAAACCTTTGGTATCGGGGATTCAAACCAGTAATGAACCAACAAGTGAGCAAAATTTACTGGGGATTTATTTTCTGAGAGAAATTTACTGAGCGTTGTTGAAGCATCTCCAGAGCTGGGTCCATTTCTGAGCCCCTCATGACAGAAAGGACATTGAGGGGCTGGAACATGTCCAGGGAAGGGTTTGGTGCCCCAGAAATGGCTGAGGGAGCTGGGAAGGGGCTCAGCCTGGAGAAAAGGGGGATTAAGGGGTCCTTGTGGTTCTGCACAACTCCCTGACAGGAGGGGGCAGCCGGGGAGGATTTGGGATCTGATCCCAGGGAACAGGGACAGGAGGAGAGAGAACGGCCTCAGGATGGACACCAGGAAGAATTTCCCCATGGAAAGGTGTGAGGAGCCATTCTAATCTTGGTTTGCCTCAACACTGCCTGTCAGAGGCATGTGGGGGAAGGGTGCACACGGGCAGCCTGAGGAGGCAAACAGGAGATGGGGGAGCCTTGTCTCTGGGGGGATTTTCGCCTGGCAACACCTCACATGGGCACCTGGAGACACTGCTCCCCCCAGAGACATCTCTCCAATGGGATGGTGGAAGGGCTCCACCAATGGAAAAAGCTTGGACTGGACCAATGGTCTCCTGGTCAGCAGGCAGACTTTGGGAGGAGCCAGGGGTATAAAAATCAACTGCACCAATGTTTTAGGGAGTTGAAACTGGTCTGTTGAATTGGCGTGCGGGGGTTGATTGGCCTCTTGCTCGCCCACCACGTGCGCTCGGCAGGACGCCATCTGCCCTCCAGGCCTGCAGTGCCGCGTCTGCCTCGCCTCGCCCTTCGCTGCCCCAGCCTCCGCTGTCCTCCCTGACCACCTGCCTGCCTCCGACCTCGCCGCCGCTGCATCCTCGCGTCACACCACCCAGGGTCCAGGTCCTGCCGAGTGTCCACTCACCGTGTGTCCAGCAGCCCATCGTCGAGTGTCCACTCACCGGTGTCCAGCAGCCCATCGTCCGAGTGTCCACTCACCGTGTGTCAGCAGCCCATCGCTGAGTGTCCACTCACCGTGTGTCCAGCAGCCATCGCCACGGGAACGCTCCTCTCCTGAGCGCTTCCCTCCGGCAGCAGCGCTCACCCCGTCACGGACACGACGCACCCCCGGTCCTGGTGGTAACGCCCGCTCTCTCCCTCTGTCTCCTTACCATCCTTTTCCATTTTCCTTTTGCTGTCTTTTCCAGCCCCCTTAGTGGGCAACTACTTCTCTCCGTTTTCGGGTTACCAATAAATGGTTCTGAGATACAAAGTTTGTCTCGGTTGACTTCATTTCGTTCTTGACCATCCATTTTAAAAGAACTCCTCGCAGTTCCCTATGGTTGGAACGCCGACATTTTTATTGGGCCAGCGGTGGATGGTCTTGAAACGAAAGCTTTGTATCTTTTGAATTAGAGTGTGTTTTGGGGAGAGATTTCTTTGGGCAATAAATAACAAAAAAAGGTGTGACCCTCCCTGAAACTTTGTGCCCGCAACTGACCTAGGTGTGTCCCTCTCAGAAAGTGTTTTTCCGGGCAGTTTGCAACTCGTTACAGTGTGGCCCTTTCTGAGTAGTGTTTTGCCCCTTACTGAAGCTCTCTGTGCGGTTGCGTGGTGTTCTATGGTGTGTCCTCTCGGGAAGCGTTTGGGGCTTTTTGTGATTTTTATGGTGTGGCCCTTCCCGGGAAGCTTAAAGCCCCGACCTGCAGCTCACTGGCTTAGTCTGTAAAGTGTGTCCTCCTGAGGAGTGCTTTTGGGGTGCCTGGTTGTCTTAAGGTGTGACCCTCCTCAGGAAGGTGTGTCACCCCTTCTTTAGTAACTTTTTGTGTGCTTTTGGGGGGCGCTTCGTTCGGGCGTTTAGTGTCTTAAGGTGTGACCCTCCCCGAAAGTTTTCTGCCCGAGAAAACACATTTCATAATGAAGTCAGTGTTGTGACTGGGAGCAGGGCGGAGACCCGTCTGCTCCCTTAATGGATTTTTTGGAGGGCTTTAGAGCCAGACCTTGTGTGGCGGGATTAAGGTGGGCAAGGGACCACTGGCATAGTGCACAAAGCATTATAGACCGCGGTCTCGGTTTTGCGGACAAAGCAAAATCCAAACCCGGGAGGGGAAAATCTGTGTGTTGCCTCCTGGGGCAGCTCTGGCAGCTGCTATACAGAAGAGGGCTGCTCGGCACTGCAAGAGACGGCAGTGATCGAGTCTTTAAAGGGGCTGGTGCAGACCCTGCAGACCATATCGCAGACCTGCAGGGCAACTAGAAGATGAAAGGACTGAAAGCAGCATGATAGTGAGAGTAATACGCTGCAGCAAGTTTTAGAGGATGTGCTATCACGAGACTCTAGCACGCCAGTCCCTGTCACAGCCACGCCGGTCCCAGCAGCCGCGCCTGTCCCTGCCACAGCCACGCCGGTCCCTGTCCCGACTGTACCGGTCCCTGTCCCGACTGTGCCAGTCCCGGCAGCCGCACCGGTCCCTGTCCCGACTGTGCCCGTCCCGGCAGCGGCACCGGTCCCTGTCCCGACTGTGCCCAGTCCCGGCAGCGGCACCGGTCCTGCCCAGTGCTTGCTGATGTCACGGCTAGTGCCGTCGCTCCTCAGAACTCAGAAGTGAGCCTGCAGCAACACTGAGCCGAGCTGACACTGCAGTCTGTGTTCGCCCCTTAATAAAAACTGAATATACATATGAAGATGGCCAGGATGAGGCCCCCCTTGTAACAACTAAAGAAGTGCCTTTTACACCTATGGAACTGGCTAAACTGAAAAGGGAATTTGGCCGCCGCCCTGGTGAATCAGAAACTGAGTATGTCTTCCGTTTTCCTTAAGCGGGGGGACCAGATCTCACTCAGTGAAAAGAAGCGAGGGATACTGGGGTCCTAGTGTGTTCCTCACCACGGGAGACCACAGGGCACCATGGTCTCTGACCCAGAGGGCAGCATATTGGGCTGGTGGTCTAGATCCCTTGGAGAGAGGTGATCCCCTTACCATAGAAGGAACACCAGATCAGCTGCTAGAGAGCATTCATAAGGCTGCTTGCCTACAAATGATGTATGATCGCAAGCTAGTCCCTTTCCAAGAATCACCCATGATGCTCTCAGTAGATGCCAGAAAAATGACTCCCCTAATTCGGGGGCTCCCTGACTCTCTAAAATTATTTGGTATTCAATTACAGGGAAAGTTAGAGGCATTAGCCCCCTTAAAGAGAATCATCACTGCTCTGAGAGGTACCACTTCCTCCCCTGAAGGGGATACCCTGGCACGAGAAAACAAGATGTGGACCTGGGGAGACATTGCCCGAATTAATCAATTTTGGAAAAAATATGGTCCTGAAAATCAGCAGTAAGCCAACAGAGACTTGTGGGGTGAGGCATACCCGTCTCAGCCCAAGGGTATCAAACAGACTGTCATCCAGGATTCCTCCCCGCTCCAATCTAGGTGGAAGGGAGCACCCACTCACAAGGCAAGCTATATGGACACAGGGGTGGGGGAAGGGAGTCCCAAAAAGGGTGATGGATGGTCTCCCCACAGACAAATTGGAAAAGGTGGTGGCTGTATGGCCAGAAAATATGTTCAAAGGACCGAGCATGGGAAAGTGTGTTAGGAGCCCTAGCACACTCCCCTTTAATCGAAGTAGGTGGGGAAGAAGGTGTGATAATGAAACTAAAGCGGGTAGACTAAAAGCTCCATTTCCTTTTGGTAGGTGGGAGCACAACAGCTGTTAAATGTAGAACCAGTAAAAATCACGGGTGGCACAGAGAGCTTCAGTAAATGGTATGGGAAGGGACTGCCAAATTGCTAAGCATTCAGGAAAGGAGCACCTTAGGTCAGGAGGGTGACACACCTCTCTCCAGTCTGTCCTCCTATCGTCTCTATCTACACTGACTCCTTTGCTGTTTTAAGGGCGGTACTGAATGGCTCCCATTTTTTAGACATAATGAGTGGGAAGTGAATGGTTGCCCCAAGATTACTGCTTTTCCTCAAGCACCCACAGCCCTGCCTGTTTGCACTAGCCGGACACACCCCAGCAACCAACGCATCCTTCTCTCCGGACAGCTGCTGCTGGTAGAGCTCCTAACCATCAGAAAATGCTGTTAGTGCTTGAACCCTTTGAACAAAACACACTTGGAAGGCAAGAGATGCTATGGAAAAGTTGGACTAAAGGAAAAGTAAGCGGGCCATGTCCCAGTCAAACCTAGGATACCTGGAACTGGGACCATTTTCTTGACTACCTGGGGGACCCTGAGTGAAGCATGTTCTGTTATGATGATTCTCTGTTTAATCCATTTAGTTACCCATGTTGTTCGGACAGCGGGTGCCATGGTTGTGACATCCACTGGCAATGTCAAATATGTAAGGCTGGTATCCCTGTCAGGAAACCAGCCAACTGAGGTTCAAGTTATCTAAACACTTTCTTCTCTTTTCCTGCCTTTTTCCCCCCTGTATCGTTCCCACCAGACAACCAGTGTTGAGCCACGGGGTGGTGTGAGGAGCCATTCTAATCTTGGTTTGCCTCAACACTGCCTGTCAGAGGCATGTGGGGGAAGGGTGCGCAGTGCAGCCTGCAGGAGGCAAACAGGAGATGGGGGAAGCCTTGTCTCTGGGGGGATTTCGCCTGGCAACACCTCACATGGGCACCTGGAGACACTGCTCTCCCCAGAGACATCTCTCCAATGGATGGTGGAAGGGCTCCACCAATGAAAAAGCTTGGACTGGCCAATGGTCTCCTGGTCAGCAGGCAGACTTTGGGAGGAGCCAGGGGGTATAAAAATCAACTGCACCATGAGGAGGGGAGTTGAAACTGGTCTGTTGAATTGGGGTGCGGGGGTTGAATTGCCTCTTGCTCGCCCACCACGTGCGCTCGGCAGGACGCCATCTGCCCTCCAAGCCTGCCGTGCGCGTCTGCTCGCCTCGCCCCTTCGCTGCCCCAGCCTCCGCTGTCCTCCTGAGCCACCTGCCTGCCTCCGACCTCGCCCGCCGCTGAGATCCTCGCGTCAACTCCACCCAGGGTCCGGTCCTGCCGAGTGTCCACTCACCGCGTTGTCCAGCGCCCATGTCCGAGTGTCCACTCACCGTGTGTCCAGCAGCCATCGCCACAGGAACCGCTCCTCTCCCGAGCCGCTTCTCCTCCAGCAGCGCTCACCCCGTCACGGGACACGACGGCACCCCCCGGTCCTCTGGTGTAACCGCTCCTCTCCCTCTGTCTCCTTTACCCATCCTTTTCCATTTTCCTTTTGCTGTCTTTTCCAGCCCCTTTAGTGGGCAACTACTTCTTCTCCGTTTTCGGGTTACCAATAAATGGTTCTGAGATACAAAGTTTGTCTCGGTTGACTTCATTTCGTTCTTGACCATCCATTTTAAAAGAACTCCTCGCAGTTCCCTACGTTTGGAACGCGACAAAAGGGTACTCAGGCCTTGGAATATACTGTCTAGGGAGGTTTGGGGTGCCCATCCCTCGAGGTGTCCCTTCCTGTCTGCCAAACAGCAAATAACAAAATCCAAAGTTTTAAACCAACATCAGATTAATGCTGGGATTTTCAGGGCTGTTCTGGGCTGGATTTTTTTTTTTTTTTTCTTTATCATTTATCTACAACAAATCGTAGGTATCAGCAGGTGCCCTTTGCTCTCCCTGAGGATGGTCACCATTGCAGCCAGGCTCAAACCTCCCTGCCCTGTGGTACCAACCCAGCTCCCACTGCTCTGAACCATTCTGGTCTCCCACAAAAACCGAGCTTACATTTCCAGCTGACTTTTACACCCATTTCAAAGTCAATGATACTCGCGCTTAAATTATTTTACAGTCATCAGCCAGCGCATTTCAGTGACCACTGATGCAATTTGTGTATTTGATGGCTTGTTCTGAGACACTGATGGCTGTTTAATGTGTCCTAAACGTAACCTTGAGACAACGGGAGCTCGAAGCATTCCATAATTACATCCCTCAGTAGGAAGCAAAGTTCCACAGCTGACATATGGGAAGACCAAACCGTTCTTCCATGCAAAATAAACAAAAATATTCCTGTTCTTCCAGCTGGTAACTATGGGATATTTCAGCTGTTTCGCTGGAAAGCACTCAGTGAGTTTCTCAAGAGCATTTTGTAATTCCCTCCTCACTTTTTTCACTCAGGAGAGGGAGAGAAGCACTGAACTCCAGCTGAAGTGAGGCCACAGTGAGACAAACTTAAGAACACCCATGACTTATAATCACCCCCAAATTACTACTAATCGCCGTTAGAGTAGTAATTAATTCAGCAGATAGGACCATTATGTGTTTTTTCACCTCATCCCAGCCACAACCTTCCCAAAAACCCTCAGTTAAATACTCCAAATGATTTAATCGACCCCTCAGGACGGGCCAAACCTCTCCTCCCAAACCCAACGCGCTGCTTTGTCACGCAGATCCCCGGAGCAGCCTGCAAAGATTTCCTCAATAAATGCAGAATTGTGCCTCAAACAGTAAAAAGCATAATCTGGACAGCTCAGGAGAGAAACACCAACACTTGCATGTGCTGGGCAGCCATAAATCACCGAGATTGCCCCGAGCTTCTCTTCCAAGGCTGCACTCAAATTCGTAGGTTGTCCCTTACAGGAGAACAGGAAAAAAAAAATTCGAAGCCCAGATGTGGAAACCCAAGCAGATTTATAGAGCCGGCAGCCAGCAGAAAAGTCGTCAGCTTGCTCATCAGTCTGCCTCCACACAGAAAAAAAAGAAAAAAATGGGGGAAAGGGCAAAATTTTAACAGTGGTGGTTAAGCTTAGAGGCAACCTCCAGATCCTCCCAGCCTTGAAAATACACCCGTTCATTCCTGAGGTGTCCTTTTCATCCTCTTTGCTGTTGTTCACATCAGCACTGCGAAGGAAATCTCTGCGGAATTTAAGAGGATTTCCTGTCTCCTCCGGCCCATCCCGCTCTTTGCCGGCTTTTTATTCCCGACAATGTTTTAAATCCATCGGGAGCCGAGGTTAACAACGCTTTTTCTAGCTCAGAGCCCTTTCTGATACCTAAAAGGGCTCCAGGAGAGCTGAAGAAGGAATGGGGACAGGGATGGAGGGACAGGACACAGAGAATGGGATGGATGGATCTGGGGAAGGAATCCTTCCATGTGAGTTCTCTTCTCCTGACATTCCCCTTTTTCTCCTGTAAAAAGTCCCTCTAGCAGAGAGCTGGAGAGGATCTTGGACAAGGGAATGCAGTTTCAGGACAAGGGGAGATGGCCCCACAGTGAGAGATGGGATATTGGGAAGGAATTCTTCCCTCTGGGTTCTCTCCTGACATTTTTTCAGCTGCCCAAGGCCAGCTCAAAGCTTTTTCCAGCTCCAGACTTCACCACTCACCCCGGACCTTTCTCTTTGCAGTGCCCAGGTTGGGATGAGGGGCTGCCAGGGAAAATCCTTTCACCCCATGGAGTATAAATCCTAAATCACAGCGAGTTGTTCTAGGACCGGTTCCAGGACACCTTCCTCTACCTCACTCCATAGCTTTAAATAAAGTACAAGTGAACACAATTTTGCTTGTGTAACACTTGAGGAATATTCTGTAAAAAGCAGGGCTGGACAGATGGAAATACAGAACATTTTCCTTTTTTCCTGCAAGCTCTGTGCAATATTGTGATCAAATGATTTCTGCTTCTCATTATATTCTGATGAAAGGAATGAGAGGGAAATGTCTTTACAAACTGTGGGAACTGCTGGGAGATCCTGACAGGGGAGAGGAACAATGATGGAACCATAAATTCCAGAGGAATTCCACCCATTGGCACAGACTGGGATTGACCCAAGGCTGGGCTAAATCCATGGATTTAGGGGAAAAGAGCAGAAACACAAAGAACAAAAAAGGGGGGGATGCACATGAGATGGGGATTTGGGAATTCTGTACCTCCCCAGTACCTCAGCAATGGGGAAAGAGAGAGGAAATGCGGCCGGGAAATTGGGGTAAAAAGGAGGCTGCACCCTCCAGCAATTGGAGACACCCCATGGAAATGTCCCACAGCCTCTCCCTTTATTGCAATTAAGTCACAGGACTCCTCTGTCTCCTTTTGGGACATCAACCTCTGGTGTTTGGGGATGAATTTTCCTAACACCGGTAATGCAGGAAAAGGGTCAGTCCCTGACATTTTCCGAGTGCAGCCGCACTGACCGCTTCATCTTCAGCGGGAATCAGGCAGATCACAGTGCCATTGAGTTACCTTGGTAACATCAGACAGCATCGTAGAGATTTCTGTCACCTTCCCAATCTGCAGGAATGCAGAACGAGCCATCAGTGACAGCACAGCACTCCGGATCCTTGTCCTTGCATGGAAGGAAAGCAGCGCTGCTTTGCTGGTGGAATTGGCTTCATTTCAGTGGGAATTCCCACAGTTTTTAGCAGGATTTTTTTTTTTTTTCACTTAAAAAAAATGCACAGAAAATTTGGCCTAAAAACAACCAAACCCCAAACAAAAACAAAACAAACAACAACAAAAAACAACACAAAAACACACCACCAAAAAAAAAAAAAACCCCACCAAAAAAAAAAAGAAAATCTGGTTATTTATTACTTGTGAAAGCACTGTGCATCAATGATATGACATGGCCTCAAAACAATATGGTCCTGATTTTCTCAAGATTAATACATTTAATTTTCAGGTGGGAATTACAGAGTTTGGAATACTGGAACATGGTAAACCTTGCATAGACAAAGAAGGGAAATGCTCTTTCCACAGGTATCACAAACTCTGAATGATGATGGAATGATAATGAAAACCAAGCCTAATATTCAGAATTCAGCAAGCAAGCAAAAGGAAGTCTGAGTGAAAGATCTTAATTAATTTATTTTCTAAAAAGAAACCCAAAAAACCAATCAAAACCAAAGCAGCTCCATTATCAATGCGACAAGAAAGCAATTAAAGGGAAACATGGCTTGAAATAAAGATAAACAAATTTTCTCTGTTGCTTTCTAATCAGGAGAAAGAGACCAAAGGCCCAAACTGTGACTTGGTGCCTTAAATCACATGTGCTGAGGTGGTGCTGGAGACCTGAGGAGGATTTTGCTGTGACCAAGACGATTTTTTTGACCCCAATGATCTTCCCATAACCTTTTTCTACCTCCATTCCAACAGAAAACACTTGTCCACCTGGTGTCCAGCTGCTCATCCCCTGTCCCTGTTTAAAACAGGCACAGAATCCCAGAATGGTTTGGGTTGGGAGGGGTTTGAGATCACCAAATCCAACACCAAACTCTGTCCCCAAACCCACATCCACACGGGTTTTTTGAACATTTTGAGGGATAGACAGTTCCAATGTTTTACACTCCTTCCAGTAAAGAAATATTTCCTAAAAAGAGTCATTTCTCACACAACTTTTCAGACTTAAGAACTCAGATTTAACCTAGAACAAGGCTCAGCTCCTCATGAGAAAAGCCAGATCCTCAGGCAGCACCTTGGGATGCTTTAAAGGGTTTTCCAGGAATTGTAGATTTGGGATCACTGTCAAAAGATGCTCAGCATCCCTTAGTGCCCCAGGTTTAACGAGCACATAAAGAATATTCACCACAATGGATGTAAAAATGTAAAACCCCTCCTGGAAACCCAACGAGAGCAAGATCTGAGGTGAAGGTTTGCGTTTCTCTTCTTCCAAAGATCAGAAGCAGCTGGATTTTCATCTGGTAGCCCTGTTCCAATCCCGGGGAGGACAATGCAATTATCCACCTGAGTGGCTAATTGCAGGAGTCAGCCTGTTGTGCACAAATGGGGATATTTATGATACATAATCTGTGGTTCTGGCTCCCAAATTCATGCCAAGCAGCTGCTTGTTTTCCAGGAGACAGCTGTTATTGGGATTCAATCCCTGTTTTTTTCAAATGTCACAGGAAGGAATGTGGCGTGTTAGCTCACAGTTGCATAAATTGCACCCTGGAATTAATAACATTTGGGAAAGCACACATAGATTTGCATTATTAATGAAGATTACTCATTACCATCGCCATGTTTTACGCTGTGACCTGACAAAAAATATGATAAAAAATTACTTTGAGCCAGCACACAGCTATTTTTTACTCTTAATTTTCATGTTATAGAGTAAGTCTCAATTATAAGGTAGATTTTACTTAATTCAAAAGCATTTTTAATTCCAAACAGGTACTACTTGTTCAGTGTTACAGCAGTAAAATGTAACTGGGATAAGAACCCCATTTTACAAGGCCAAAAAACAGAGAGACAAATAAATTAAATTAAAATGCCAGCCTAGTGCGAGGGCGGTACACTCTTACTCCTGCATTGCAAACAAAAATAACTATATATATAATATTTTTTTTTTAATTCAAGTCTTTTCTTTCTCATTGAACAAATTAGATTAAAACCTTTGAAAGCACCGTGGCACAACTTTGGCAAAGCAAAATCTGAACTTTGCTGAAAAGATGTGAAAACTCTTTTCCCTGCTGATGTAAAAATGTGGAGCAAGGGGTCAGAATCGCTTGGAAATAGGTCCTGATGTAAAATATACAACAGCAGTTCTCAAAATGACTTTAAGACACTTTAAATATCCTGTTGCCTCATATATTAAAATAAGATAATTTAGACTGTTCCAACCGACTATGAACTTTGAGCATTTTTAATTTTGGCTACAGCTCCTTCCTTCAACATAAAAAATGACAGATCTGTGACTTCTGTTTTTAGCCAGAATTTTAACTTTGAAAGAGCAAAAAATACAAGCGGTGTGAATACCAGCAGTGAAAAGAGGCTTCCTGTCTCCATCCTGCTCACACTCCATGGGTTAATTCTTCATTAGCATCAGTGCTGAAGGGTAAATCAGCAGCACAAGGAGGATGGAAAAATTAATTTCTCCATTTGGGAGCTTTTTAAACATTATTTCTTCTAAGTGATATTGCTGCAAAGGGTCACTTAAATGCATGTATTTACATATATAATAGATATATTTTGGCATGGATTTCCATGGCGTTAATGGAGAATATTTTTGCTGCCGTATAAAGCTGTGGTTCAAATAGAGAGGGTGAAGTTAAATGTTGGCAAAAGTTGTGGCAGCAGCTTCGGTGTGTGCTGCAGGCAGATGTTCCCACAGGCCGACCTTGGGCAGGATGGAACAGAAATCTGGGATAAGTTGGGATTTAATTACCTGCTTGGACTTTCAGTGATCTGCCTGAACATGTGAGCACAGGATTTTATGCACCGAGGAGCTTAGGGAGCCATGGGAAGGATGCAGAAAGCTTCAGGTGAAACCACACATTTGATTTATTATTTGAGCTTCTCTATTTCCCTGTCTCTGTACCCCTGGAATTCTTCAGTGTTTAACTCCAGACTCCACAGACAGTGCTGAGCTCCTGCTCTCCCATTTTACACAAAACAATTCCTCTGCAGCCCACTCAGGACACCTCCCTGTGCCAGGCCCCAAGATGGAACAGCAGAGAATTGGGGGGCCAACTTGGAGTCAATGACTGCATTGGCTGAGCTGCAATTGGAGGATTCAGCCCTGGGCAAATGGACAAAAGTGAGAAAGGGTGAAAAAGCCGTGAGCCATTGTCCATTGTGGGTGTGGGACTGCCCTGGATGGCCCTGAAGGCCCTGCAATAACAGAACTGCTTTTTATTATCTGAATTTTGTCCACTGTCTAGTTTAGCTATGCCACATTTTTGGCATCACATTCATGCATCGGTCTGGCCAGTTTCTCCTTCTAGTTCCCAAAATTTTGATCATTTTAACCCAAAAAATAGGCATTTAATACTTCCACTTTTCGTGGCTCGTATTTCACAGGATAATTTTGGGATTGAGGCACTCAGCTGAGGGGGAGTTCAGTTCAGCTCTCGGTTGTGCTCCAGACTGTTCGTGTCACATCAAGGGAGTCATTTAACCTCATGGTACCTCAGGTCCCATCTGTGTTGTGGGAGAAACACAACCTGCCCTGAGAGACCACGAGGAGACCAAAAAAAAACCTGAGGGAAGTGTCAGACACAGCAGCAACCTGGCCTGGAGGAATAACACAACACCAACCAGGTTTGCCTTCCCCTTCTGTTTGTCTTTCACAGGTGGCTTTGGCTCTGCAGGATAATTCCTATCAGCACAAGAAGGAATTAAACATTATTAAACAAAAA
The DNA here is from genome assembly GCA_009741485.1 of Malurus cyaneus samueli. Classification (NCBI taxonomy): domain Eukaryota; kingdom Metazoa; phylum Chordata; class Aves; order Passeriformes; family Maluridae; genus Malurus; species Malurus cyaneus. The sequence continues at coordinate 22,706,936 of CM019222.1, forward strand.
ACAGCACCTTAATTCTGGAGCACGTGGATGGCTTTGAGATGGTGTTGGTCTGAAAAGCCACAGAAATGCAAAGTATGGGGATAAAGATCCTTTGCTTTTAACTCATGCAATAAAAACTGAGATTGATCATTGTGATCCCAAATTTCTGTGCAAAGATTCACGCCCTGGCTTCCCAAAGCTGAAGCTGCTCCCTGCACATTGATAAAAATCAGATGACCATGGAGCATCCAAATTATTTTATAGGATTTTACAGGAATAATTGCAGAATATATTTTGTTTATGTCTACACCACTGGTCAGCTCCTTAAGATAGCGAAATATTAATATTAAACTACTCCAACATTGAGGATTTGCTCCCACCTCAGTGCTTGTTTGCCTCAGCTGACAAAAATCAGTCAGATGAAAATCAGATGGCCACAGAGTATCCAAACAATTTTATAGGATGCAGGAATAATTACAGAAAATACTTTTTTGTGTGTCTACACAGCTGGTCAGCTCCTTGAGATGGAGAAATATTAATGTTTGATATTAATATAAAAAGCACTCCAACATTTAGAATTTGCTTCCAACTCGGTGCTTGTTTTTCTCAGCCTCCATCTCTGAACCATCTCAGCCACAAGATTTATCTGACACACTTTGAAGCTTTGGCAAAAAAAGGCTTTTTATTTCATCCCGAGGAGCCGCTGGGGCTGACACAACTCGATGTTGTGCTAATATTTGATTTATGGGACGGGAAATATTTCAGGAGACACACGAAGCAACTTGTTGGGAGAAATTCAACCCGTTGTGGGTTTGAAGCGCTGATGATTTGTGTTATTTGGAGGGACATCATTTTGATTCCTCTCCAAACAAGCTGGCAGCAGTGATTATTCAGCACAGCAGCGAAAAGATGTATTTACTGACACAGAACCAGATATGTTTATTAGAAAAGATAAAATAAAAATGATTTTTTTTTCCATTTGAGGGGTGGAGATTGGAAGTTAATTAAAGGCAGCATCGTGCATTGCTTCACTAGCAGCGAGATCAAGATTTGGGGAGAGGGTTAAAGAAATGGAAAAACTTGTTAGGTTTGAGTGGAAATCAAAGTTAAATCTTGTGGACAATCATCAGGATCTGCCAGGCTGGACAGAAGGACAATGGAATTGCAAGAATGAAAAATGGAAATATGAAATGAGACAAATTCTACCCCAGCACTATCTGAGCTCACACATTTACTCATTTACAGATCTGTCTCCTCCTCATTTGTCACTGCATTTTATTACAGCGCAAATGTAAGAAATAAAAATCAAGTGAGCTCTGGTTTATGGGTTAGAAATTTCGCTCAGAGCTCAGAAGAACCTTCAGTGTGACCCCAAATGCTGCATGATGATGATTTTAGCCACGGTTCAGTGAACGAGACTAAATTTAAGATGTTTCATGGGGCTTTTTTTTTTTATAAATAGATCCTAACTGCAACAATATGAAACTCGCAGTAGTCATTAAAATGACAACTTCAAAGAGCAGCGTTTAACTCGCGATGAAATGAGACCTTGAAGAAGGCCAGAAAGGGAGCAAACAATGCAATCCTTCCGTCAGTTGGGGCTGGGAGCTCATTGGGATGCACAATTCCTGTAATCTGACACAATCAGCCTGAGAATGAGGGGGAAAATGAAGCGGTTTTCACCTTGAAAAGGGAACACAGAAAGGAAAGGCAAAGATCTTTGCAGAGCTGGTGGAAGGGGGGCTGTGTGTTGATGGGAGCAATAAAGAGCTCAAATTCTGCTCTGAATAAATCCAGCCTCAGATGATACTAACAAAAAAAAACCCTAAAACATCCATTTTAGTGTCCTATAACGCGATTGTTTTTCACCTCTGCTCAAGAGGCTCAAACTCACTGATGGATGTGGATTGATGAGCAAACACTGAGATAAATCCATCTACTGAGTTTAGATTTTCTCTGAAAAAAATATTAATTTCGTTTGTCTCCAAGCAAAAGATCCTAAATGAGATTTAAGTCAGGCTCCTGGAACTCATTTATCTATAGGAAGTGATATAAATAATGTTTCCAGAGCAGGGGAATGTATTATTGGTTAAATATGCAGGTGCATAATTTAATGTCTGTCTTCAAACTATAATTTAAATTATAATGCTAATAAAGAGAAGCACTTTACAAGTCATTAAAAACTATTTAAAAAATGTATTTTCTTGAATTACCAGAAGAAGAAAAAGAAAAATCCAGTGGAACGGGGTGGGTTTTTTGCTCCTCCCTGACCTGGAAATCCCTTATCAATTGCTGAACATTGTTATCAGCTCATGATTATTATTGTCTGTATTCAAACACAAAATCAACATGAAGTTAAACATAAAGTTTCACGAGATAAGGCAATGATTTGCTCTGGAAAAGGTCAAAATTTCACTGAAAAGAAGGAGTCTCTGCAAGCAGCAGGTCTGTGAGCTGGAGAGGTTTTCCTGTTGGTTTGAGTGTGGGTTCAAAAACGGCATTTCCAGATTGGTACATATGGGATCCCATATCTCTTTAATGGGTTTTGCTGATTTTTTTTCCAGTTGGTTTCATTTTTTAAAATTAAACTGATTGAATTAAATAAAATCTTCAAATAAATTGAATTAAATAGAATCACAGAAGGGTTTGGGTTGGAAGGGACTTTAGGACCATCCAGCTCCACCCTCTGCAGCCATGGACAGGGACAAAATTCCCTTAAGAATTTGTTTTCTATTCCAAATAAAGGCAGAGGGTGTTGGTGGGGGAAGAGTTGCAAGATGAGACCTCAAAACCAGAGAGATTTCCAAACTGCCAGAGGGGAAAAGCCTTACATTCAAACTACTGGAAATACCTTAAAAGTCCAACAATACATTCATTTTTTATTTTAATTTAATTTCTGACAGCGCTGTTCCCAGCTGAAGGTGACTGCATCCTTTCCAGAGCACCAGCAGGAATTTGGGATAACACTGGGGGATTGCACATGGAAATAGTTCATAAGAAAGGAATTTAATAACAAAAATTTCGGCTTAGGTGATTCAAAATATGAAAGATAACTCAGCAAATCACCATTACTCACCGTTAATTACCATAAAACATTGATTCAGGAGAAATCCAGAGATAAATATTAGGATTACAAGCACTTTTCAAGATTCATAGCACAGCAAATCTCTGCATTTTGTGTAGCTCGTTAATAATAAAAAAATATTCTGGCTGCACTCAGTGGTTTATTTCAAGGGCTCTCCTTATGTTTCTTAAATGTTTAATAAACGTGCAAAAACTATGAAAGCATACATGAACTAAAAAAAAAGAAGAAGAATCATTTGGCTTCTGCATGAGCAGAACCTAAAGAGTCTCAAGGACATTGAGGGCCTGGGAACAGTTGCTGCAAAAATTGAATAAAAATTAAAATGATATAAGAGGACATATTAATCTTGAGGGATTGAGAAAACATTGCAATAAAAATCTGCTTGTGTTTTATGCCCTGTATTTTGAATATGCACACAGCTGATATCACACATCATATCTATTAAAAATGCATAGTTAAAAATTATTTATACAAATTGCAAGTTCTGTCACCTTCATCTTCAAAACATCAAGAGTGGACCAAGGTGAAACAGGAGGTTACATTGAAATGCATTTTAGTATTATTTAGGTTTAGTGTTTGGTTCAGATAAAATAGAAAATCAAAAGATTTGGCTTTGGTAAAGTGCGTGAGTGAGCTCTGAGCAGCTTAAAGAGATGCCTGGAAAAATCAGCACAAGTATCTAAAAAATGGCATCTGAGGAACTGAAAATTTAAGGGGGAAAATGAGAAAGAAGAAAAAAAGTTGAGGAAAGCAAGCAAGGAAAAGGATTGGAAAAAGGACGGAGGAAGATGCATCTTCAAGGATTTGTGCAAAAGCAAATACAGGTGAACCCATCAACATTAAAGCTCAAGGAATAAACAAGGTGGAAAAAGTCATGGAAGGTGGCAATTGACATCTTGAAAACTGGTTGGTTTTATGGCCTTATCCGATAATTAAACTTAATCCATTAAAAATTGACAGTGGTAACCTTTTAATATATTCCTGGAAGGATTTCACCATTAATTTCAGCGTATTTCCAATTAGAAGTCGGATTAATTTTTAATCACAGCTTAATGCAATTTCATATTACAGCAGCGGCTCTTCCTTTCTCTCTGCTGAGCAGCTCCTGGTGAAATCCCAAAAACTGCAAATCCACCATGGGCTGTGCCTGCTTTTCCTGTGGCTGTTAATGGAATATTTCCTTAACAGTCTCACTCTGAGTGAATGAAATCATTTCTGTGGCCCTGGAGGAGTGAAGTGGGGCTAATTGGTTATTTGTGCTCTTGTGAAAATTATCTTGGGGAGGTGATAATTGGGTGGCCCCTGAAAATGGACTGGAAAAGTCGTGGATTTCATGGCAAATATTCCTTTTGAACATTTTTCCTGAGCTGATCCGTGCATTAATCGTTGCTGGGATCTCCCCAGCTTTATTAACAGAAAGTTCCTCCTCCATGCTTTGATTTCTTCTTTTCCTTAATGGAGTTAATTGCATTTTTCAATATTGAAATGCTTTCACATATCGGAATAGAAATATCTCTTTTTAAAATTGTCACCGAAAGTGCAGGAAAAACAAAAACTCTCCCAAGTTTTGGTGACAGAATTGTTCCTTCCTCCTCTGGAAACATCCAGACCTGCAGCTCTCTCGGTTCATCTCTACACTCCTGACAAGCAGCACAATCCCCAGGCAGGGATGGGATCATTTTAATATATTCCCATTGTTTTCTTCTCCAAAGAGTTTCAATTTTGATAAAACTGAGGCACTTTTAAAAGGACAAAGCTGTCATGAGAAGCTTTCTCCCCACCACTGCCATCCTTTCGTACCGAGGGGACTTTGGTGTTTTGCTTAGGAATGAGCCCAATGATAAAAACGTGACAGCAGTGCCTTGTTTCAGCAGGGGAATCTTCACACAGACGTTTTTACTACTCAATTCTTCAAGATCTGATTTTATTCTTGAAAGAGCTGATAAATTCCCAGCTAACTGAGCCACCACTCATCCCATCTGCCCATAAAGTCAGCTTTTAACACCACAGAAATTCACTGTTTGTCCTGAACGCTGCTGCTAAACACAGAACGGGAAAGGTGGGACTCTGCTGCGAGGGAAACCAATTATTTTCCTCTTGCAAGCTGATTTATATTACAATTCAAAACAAAAACTCAGTAATTCCGGCGCTCTTTCTTCCCGAGGAAATGCAGATAACAAGATAAGGCCGGGGAGATTCATTTCTTCATTTCCTACAAGCTGCCTTTGTGGTGTTTATTGGGCTAAACAAACATGAGGGATGTGTGATAATCACAGAGCATCTTCCTGTGGCAAAATAACTGCTGGGGGTTCAAAACAAGGATTAGAGAAAACGCTGGAGAGGAATCAAGATTCCCCTTTTTCTCGTTTTATGCATCTCTATAACAATACATCCCAGGGAAAACCACAATTCCAGCCTCAAAAGTGCTACAAAATTAAGATATTTCCCCTAACGTGGCTGATGAAAGGTCATTTCTGAGGACAGAGGATAAAAGGGGAATACAGGAGGAATTTACAAGCGAGGCTCGTGGGGTTTTTGAACTTCCCAGGGAAATGAGTGCTGCAAAGTTCAGGCTGAAGGGAAAGGTCATGATTTTGGTAGGGAAAAGGCTACTCCTGGCACAAAATCATCAAGGAAAAATTCTGAGCAGGCACAGCCGCAAATGGGATTTCACAGTTGCTTTGCAGTTACATTTTTCTCCATTTTCACTCCATTTCCCGGAGAAGGGTTTGCGAATGCTACAGCAGAACTGAGATATAATTATCCATTCCTTCCACGAGAGCCCATAAATATTCTGCTGGTCTGTTTGGGACTGAAGCACGGCCTGACCTACAGCAGGGCACAGGAGGGATGAGGAGAGGAGATGTTGATTATTTTCCTGCTGTGGGATCAATTGCAAAGAGAAAAACCTCCCTGGATGGCCCCTGCCCTTCCCGTGCACGGACAGGAGCAGAGTTTGGCAACATTTCCACATCTATCAGCACCCCCAGAGATGTGACACCAACCCACAGTGCAGTTTTCTCCCTCCTGGAGTGTTTTTTGGACACTGCAAAGGTTGATTTGCACAGCTCAGGCTGAGCTTTGTTCACCTGAGATCCTAAAAACAGCAGAGATACCCTCGGGTGACACAGGAGATAAGGCCCAGGCAGAAGACCTTTGGAAAGGAAAAAAATCAGAACATTTTTACTGTATTGGATGTTATTATCAATAAAACAACCCTATTTTAATATGTGAGCCATGGCATGACACAAAACCAAACAGAATTTAACATCTAAATAAGGCCACTTCAGCCCTTGAAAATGCACTCAAGGTTCATTTTTTACAGATGGTTTAGCTTTAAAAACTCCTTTTCAACATTTCTGGATGCCCTGAAATTGCCAATAACGCCAGGAGCTCCAGAAGCAGTTTCTAATTTCTTCTGGAAAAGGTGGCAGCTGCCCTGACCCTCTGCAGCCGCTGCATCTCAGTGTTTTTCTGGACCATTCTCATCTGCTGGCCTGATTTACTCCCTCGATTAAGCAGGAAACTTTGCAGCTGATATTTCTAATGGTTCCAGTTTGCTCCAGTTTCTGTTTGCTCCAGTTTCTGTTTGCTCCAAGGTGTTCAACACCAGCAGTGGTTTCTGAGCAGCCTCTCCAGAGCTCTCTCACAGAGGAGAGTTTGCTCTGCTAAAGTAAAGATAAACAGACACCAGAACTCCTTCTGGAAAGTGAAGTGCTAGAGTTCACCTTTTGCTCAAGAAGAAACAGAACTGACAAAATTGGAGCCAGCTTCTGGCTAAGAAAGGGAAGAAGGAGGATTCTTGTTCATGGTGGAATGAGCAGCTCTCCTCCCTGAGGAGTAGTGGAAAATGGACGAGTTTAAAAATTTTTTATGTATCTTCAGTCAAAGATTTTGTGGCCTTTGCCCCAGGGAAGGCTCTGAGGTTCCTTTGCAGGGTTTTGTTCCACCAGGTGAGGCCTGAGGAGCTGCACAGCTCAACAGAGCAGGAGTGGGACAGGGGAGAAGGACAATTCAGGGCCGTCATTGGGTTTGAAGGGAGTTTCAGGTTCATCCAGTGCCACCCCTGCCATGGCAGGGACACCTCCCACTGTGCCAGAGGGCTCCAAACCCCATCCAACCTGGCCTTGGACACTTCCAGTATCAATTAATTAAATTAAATCTATTCACTTGCTCTCCCCAGGCCAGCAGCAGCACAACCACACACTGAGATTTCCTTTTTTGCCAATTTCTGTCTCAAGAAAACTTCCATTTCCATTGCAGCCGCGCTTCCATTGAAACACAACTTTGTGAAACTTCCCATGTGGAGACACTTAACTTCAGCTCCTCTTTTCTCAGGTCACTTTTTCAGTCCATTTCACACTGTAGTAAACCCTCTCAGCCAAACCTCCCTATTGATTGATGGATGTGAGACTTCCCTCCAAGTCAATAACAGCCCAGAGCAAGAATCAGTGCCTTTTTGCTGTTATTTATACATAAAGAGCTTTATTGAGCTAAACTGCTGTTCAGTTTAGCCTCTCACACATTATAATTTTATTTTTTTACCAACTGTCTTTCTTAACTTTGTCGGAATCTACTGCCGGGCTAAATCAGGGCAGAAAAAGCTGAACAAGTGAATGACAGCAATAATTCAGTGTTTACCACTTCAAACCTTGATCTCGCCTTTCTAGCAGCAAAATTCCTGACAGATCTGGAAATTAGCTGGAGAGAGAAGCAATATGCAAGGAATAATGACAGGACAGGATTAAAGGGAGAGGGGAATTTATGAGGTGCCCAGCAGAAATCCATCAGCTGGGATTGGGGCCCAGGCACAGGTACAAATATCATTTCACACCATGCTGCAGAGTTTCTCCCCAGCTTCATAAATTGCCTCCCAAGACAATGTAATATCGGAGCAAATAAACAGAGCTAAATCATTGAAGAGATGATTATTTGTTCATTACTGAAGACCGTGTGTTTCGATTGGCAAAAAAATATGACTAAAAGCAAATATTCCCTGCTTTGGCTCACTAATTAACTCTGCATCTCAGCTGGCATTTTGTTGTTGCTCTACCTTCTAAAATGAAGAAAAAAAAAATTGAATTTGGAGGGTCATTCCTATATCAGATTCCTATAAAATCTTTAGTTTCTGGGATATTTGTCCCCTTTTTCCAGTCTTGATGACAGTGATTCAAAAGGTAAAAATAAAATTCCACTTTTTTTTCTTTTTTTAGATTACAATCTGATTTCACATATTCCTGATTTGAATATATAGAGTAATATTTAATGATAATTCTGAAGGATATCATGATGAATAATCAATAATCAATTTAAAAACTCAAATTGGGATTAAACCGTGGCTGTGACTGCTGGTATTTAGAAACCAAAATTCTCAGACACAATCCCACATTTCCATGTCAAGAGTGACCACAATAAATTTTGTGGAAAAACCTTCCCAAAAGGTGCCTTTTCCATCTTTAAAAGGTTGTCCCTCAATTTTACTGCACATTTAAACTGCTTCAAAGAAACCTTCCCAGCACTGTAAACGCTTCCAACCCTGTGCCCAGAACAACTCTTTGCTCTTAAAAGCTACCAGGGATTTAAAAATTCTGCTTTGTCTCAGTCTCAGACTCAATCTCAAACCCTACCTGGGGTAGTGGTAACACATGTAGGAATAAGAATTTTCAAAAATGATGCAAAAAACCTAATGGGGAGAAATCTGTCCTCGGGGAGGTTCTTACCTGCTGCTGTCAGTTCATGTTCAGTGATCCTGGCAGTTTAAACCCCAAAACCAGGATGGTTTCTCCTCTACATTGTGATTTTCAGTAATGAATCTTGATCTTCTCATTATCAACATGAATCTTGTTTAATCTCTTTTTTATCCTTTTAAGCACTTGGTTTTAAAGTTTCTCCAGTGGTGCAAAGCTGCCCAGTGTTAATTGCACATTGTGTGGGATCATTCCACGTCACTTTCCCATTAAGTTCCGTGTTCCCATCCGAAAGCATCAGCAGGAGCAGCTGATAAACCTTCCCTACTCTATGAATTATTTTGTAGGATCTGCTATTCCTCTCCTTGTTTTTATTGTCCAACCTCCTTTCTTCCCAGTCATGATTCTTCCCTGGCACAGGGTGCTCAGAGAAGCTGTGGATGCCCCTGGATCCCTGGAATACCCAAAGCCAGGCTGGACATTGGGGTTTGGAGCACTCCTGGGGCATTGGGAGGTGTCCCTGCCATGTCCCTGAACTTTAAGTTCTCTTCCACCCCAAACCATCCTGTGGCTCTACCACAGCCTGTGAGCTGCTATGTGTGAAAAGAGCTGTATTCAACTGCTCAAAAGTTTAAATTATCAGAGGGTGAAGTTAAAAGGCAGGGAGGAAAATGTTATTTATGGCTTGTGTTAATAAATGTTAATTATGGAAAATTTTATATGTGGGATATGAAACTAGCAGAACTTGACAGACAACATCAAAGGCCTGCTCATCTCATTCCTGTAGGGTTGAACCTGCCTGACCAGGATCTGCTCAGCCCCAAAAATCCCACTGAGCTGAGCATTTCCCACACCCCACAGGGATGTGGCTGTTTGGGGTGTCACTCTGAGGTGTCTCACCCCAGATGGTGACAAAGCACCTCTGTCACCTCTGCTGTGACAGAAGAACCAGCACCTCTCTGATCCACCATGCATTAAAGCATTCTTATTCATTTATTGAAAGCATTAACCTCAACTCCTCATTTAAAATACCCAAACAATGTGATCAGGGCTGTCTATTCCCACAAAAAACACACCCAAGGTGCAGGAAACGAGCGATGCCAGCTTGGTTGCAAACTCCATCTTTCACTTTCTCCTCTGGAGCGAGCCCCAGCGGCTCCCGCAGTGAATAATTGGCTGCACCTTGTAAAACACGACGTGAAACATGCACAGAGTCTGTTCTGTCCACCCAGATGTGTCTGTGGAATAATAAAGACCTAAAGATTGCAGCTGGCCTTGGCAGGCTCCAAAATCCGGGCTTGGAAAGGCAGTGGGATTGTCTTTATGGATTCATCCGGGGTAAGAAAATGTAATTAAAGGATGGAGACACCGAGACCTGTCTGTGGTGACAGCTTCAGACCTGGGGTACACTCTCAATTTAACGAGCCAATTAAGGAAAATTAACAGAGTTACACCGTGCTTCAGTGCCCAGAAGGTAAAACCCCAAAGGGATAAACAGCAGTCCGAGGGAACTTGCAGTGCCCGAGAGATGATTCAGGCACTGGGAACCGCTGGCCTGAAAGGAAAGAGATGTTTTTCCTGATTTCACACAGCAGCGTTCTCTTTCTGAGACACACGAGTCAGAATTTCCATTGCAAGCCCCCAGGGAAGGTGGGATGTTTTTCCCCCCCGGTTCTCTGGCTGCAGCTCCTCGTGGTGTGCATCATTTCAGCTCCAGTGAGCCCGAGTCCTGCAGCACATCTCGGGAAAGGCTTTTAAACGGGAAATAAACTCAGCTACACACCAAGAACACCCTCAGCAGTTCCATAAACTGTGTTGAACCAAAGAGCATCCTTGTGACAAATCTTACCTCATGGACAGGGGACAGAAGATTTCTTTCCTCGATTCCAGGGGGATTAGAGAGTGAACACCAACACAAATCCAACCCAAACCCAGCAGCACTGAGCCCCACAAGGTCTGGAATGGGGTGATTCCTTTGCCAGGAATGCTGATCCCATCCTTAGGCTGATCTCAGCCCAGCTCCTCAGGAGCAGTCTCCAGTGCCATCTCCCTTCTTTCCCTGTGTCCTTTTTGCATTTCAGATCTGAAACCTTCTCCCTCTGTCCCTGTCAGGGATCAGGTTTATTATTAGGCACATCCAGTGTGATTCATCCCTGACAGCCCACTGATTTCTGATCTAATTTGGGTCAGACACTGCAAATGGAGACCAGTGCCCTGCCCTGCCTTATCCAGTCCCCAAATTCATTTGCTATTCAGTGCAAATCCAAGCCCAGAAATGTTTCTCTCTGAAGAGTTCCCTCTCTGAACCACACGCACATAACTCTGCTCAGTGAAAACACAAACTCCAAGAGTCTGGAGTATTTCCTGCCACAGCCTCTGCTGTAGGCATTAAAGAATATTCATTATTATTTGGGTGTTCTTTGTGAGTTGCTTTTCTAGAACAGGTTGAAAAGGGTGTTGTTTGAGCAATCTGTGTCATGGGAATGAATCTGAGGTGCTGTGATTCACCTTCTGCTTCCTGAGGAAAGTTCAGATTCGCTGCTCAGCGTCTCCTGCAGGTGCATCAAGGTTGGTTTTGGTTTTTAAAAGCCAGAATATGAATAATATTTGGATTATATGAATAATATTTGGATGACAGTACTCAGCTGGAAGATTTTTTTTCTGGTGTAAAAATCATATCCAGACAATTCAGCTCTCAGGATCTGCTTTCCCATTGAGGCCCTTGATCCATAAGCATTGAAGTTCTGTCCAACCTGGCCTTGAAATAAATGGAAAAAAACTCAAAAAGGAGGACTCATTTCTTTGGAAAATCAAGCGAAAGTGGAAAGCAAAATGAACAAACAAATGGATCAGGAAAGGAAATAAAAAATCAAATTGTTTGTGCTGAGAGAGTAATGAGAAATGGTAACTGGAATGACTCATTTATAAACCAAAGATCCACTTCATCTTAGGGAGATCTAGCAGGAATTCTGGCATGCTGGGATGATAAAATCAATAGTGAGAACCTATTTAAGAGGAAACAATTGGATGAGGAAAAGGCGAGAAGAGCAGTATTTTATAATAAAGTTGGTATTGGTTGTTTTCTACCTTAGGAGTAAAGAAACTTGAATTTCCATGAAATTTAGAAAAATCTCAGAAGCTGCAAGAACCATCAGCAATTCTCCTCCACCCTCAACAGCAGTTTTAAGAAATCACTTGGTTTGGTTGGTTCAGTTTAGATTATTTGGCACTTTGGAGAAAAATGGCTCTGAAGTGGTTGTCACTGCATTTAAAAAATGCAATTTCTGGTTCTTGGCTTCCTGTGACCTTTGCCCACTCTCTGCCAGGGTAATTGAAGCTTTCCACTGCTGTTGCTTTTTAACTTCACTGTGTTTCTAATTTTGGTGATCTTTTCAGTAACAGACCTTATTACTCCCTTATTTAGCCTCAAGTTTCCATATTTAACAGTTATTATTATTTTTTCTTCTGTTCAATTCCTGCATTTTAAATCTCTGCAGTTCCCAAAACCATTTTTCTATCACTTGTTTTACCCTCTGATTAAGTTCTCACTGATTGCTACAATAACAGCAGAATGGCATTACTGACTTCATTGCTCTTTGGGGTATTTTTCCCCCAAAAAACCTCCAAAGGAACAGAATATTTAACACCTTAGATCTAATTCATGCAGAAAATGTATTTTAGTCATAGTTGGTGCACTGGGAAAGGAACAGCTCCTGAAAGTGGGAGAGGCTCCAAAGAGCAGAATCAGTTTCTTCAGAGAGGTTCTTGACATAATTTTTAAAAATTGCTTTGAAAACCAAGTCAAGAATTGCCTGAACTTCCCAGGAACTCGGGATGGTACCAATCAAAATGCAAAAAAAAAAACCAGCCAAAAAACCCCAAACCAACCAACCAAAGAAATCCCATCAAAACTAAAAACTTCCTTAACTTCTTTATTTGCAATTTTATTCAATGGGATCCTGACTTAATTCTAACTAAAATTTTAGAGTTTGATCTGGTGTGTGATTAGAGAATCTTGGCATTGTTGAATCTTGAAAAGACCTCCAAGATAATCTGATCCAACCTTTGACCAAATTTGATCCTCCTGCTAAACCACATCAGAAAGTGCCACATCTGCTCATTCCATGATTGCAGAAATCTGATGGAAAACACAGCAAAATACAGAATTTTAAATTTTACAGCTGGATGTTTAGGAAAAAATGATTTTAAATTAAGACCTCGGCAAGGTTTGACTCTGAATTCCCTCACTTCCCAAATGATTCTCTGTGTTTCCCACTTGGTGTGCTAAATTTGAAAGGAAGAGCCTTCAAAAGGTGGAATTTCCTTACAGAGCAACGCAGATGGCAGAGATGAGAGCAAAAATAAAGCAGATGAGCCAATAAAAGTTACACACAGCAAATCCTGAGCCCAAAGTCTGCAGGAATGGGATCTGCCCTTCTGTGCAACCCCACAGCTCATTAATTTGCCTCCGATATTTGCCTGAAAATTTTTGGTCAACAAAAAATTTAAAAAAAATCAAAGGGGATGGTGAAATAATTGCAGAGCTCGTGTAGCAGCGCAGACTAATTAATTGACTTTCCTGGTGGCTGTAAAATGCTTACAAAACTTTCCCAAACAGGATTTCAGAGCTGTCCCCAAGTGGTGGCAGGTGCTGAAGGTGACATTGACAGCCACCGAAGAATTACGGCGTTCCTGGATATTGGAGGTTCTGCCTTCCAAATGCCGTATTTTAAATGTCATCGTATTTGCAGAGAGGGGAAAAATAAAATTTTAATGCTATTTTAGCCGCACACCTCTCGTTGAGCCTTAAAATAATGTCAGTTTTTACGAACGCTTTTAATGGTATGCAAAAGTAATTATGTGCAGTCTCTGAGGCTCAGTATCCTTTAATAACGAACGGAGTCATTCCACAGCCCAAATTCATAAATGGCTGTTTGCAGGCTGGGGGGGGAGCACAGACATCAGGCCAATGTAGGGATTTCAAATGCTGCAAAATTCTGTGAAAAGCAGCAGATTCAGATTCATTGATCTATAAATTATGGGTTGCATTTATCAGTCCTGAAGCCAAATTTGACCAAAAGATCCATTCTGGGTCCAGTAACATTTAACAGTGGGTTTGGTGAGGTTTAAGGACCTATGCAACCCTAATTCCACACCCAATTTTAATTTCATGGTGTCAAAACCGTTTGTCAAAACCTGTTAGCTTATGACATTTGTGATAATGGACCCTTAAAATACTTTGGTTTTACATATACTCTTTCTAGAAAATGATATAAAGAAAAAAAAAAAAACCACGACTGGGGCGTCAATTAGGGAGCGGGATGGATGGGAATGGCTTTGGGAAAAAGGACAAGTGGTGCTAAGGGCTCCAGTGCACTCAAAACTTCTTTAATTCAGGTTCTGAGCCAGCCTGGAGTGCCTGAAGGGAGCCAAAGTCACTGAAAGTTGAGAGATGCATTTGACACCTCTCACTGATGGGATGTGAAACCAAAAAATGGATCTCAGAGGTTTGGCCAAAAAAAATCCCGTGTGATGAACGACAAAAGCTGAGATCAAACGTGCTGCTTTTTATCTCCATTTGTAAGGTTCTGAAATTAGTGCAATTTCAACGGGGAGCCAGCTCTGAAATATCACACCCAGCTCCAGAAATCTCCCCGTGCAGAGAAGATTCACTCTGGGGAGATCCCGTGGGACAGATAGACGCTGACAATTTAATAAATGAAGATGGAAGCAGAACAAGCTGACATCTTAATCAGCTCCTCTTCTGGAATCAAAGGCACTGCACAATTTCCTTCCTTATCCACCTCTCTTTCTCAGCACCAGTCGATCATATCAGGCCACAGAAATTACTCTTTGACCTCTCTGCCAGCTGCTTCTGTTGGCAGCAATTTGTTTTTTTCCTACAGACCACGATTGCAGGGAAAGGGGAAAAAAAAAAAAATCAGCAGCACTTCACAGCTCTACATAAACTTGTCACTGACCCAAATGTAGGAATATCAGTCCCTTTGGTGAATCTGTGCTCAAATAAACAGCTCTGAGAGTGTTTGCAACCTGCAACAACCGAGTGCAGCTCCGAGCAGCAGCCTCTGCTCGAATGGCAGCTCTGCTCCCACTGCAGGGCCAGAACTATTCCAGGCAGGAATTTTTAATATTTCCATTCAAATCATGCTCGGTGGCAAGCTGGTCCTTGAATTGCTGACACTCTGTGATGGTGAATTCATGAAATTCAGAGGATTTGGGTCTGCCAACACAAAGCCTGGGTAGGATGGGGGAGGATTCGCTCTGGGGAAGCTCCTGCAGCTCACAGCAAATTTGAACAGCAAATTTCAGTAAGGCTTTGCCTCTGTTTTGGAAGTGTCACCTCCTAATGACACCGTGCTGCTTCTCCTCTTTGTTCTTTTCCATGGGAAGGGCACTCTGCTAAAGGCACTTAATTAATAAAAATCTGTTTTTGCTCTGCCCAAAACCTCAGACACAACGAGTTTATTTTCATTCTGTTCCCTGTTGGTGAAATAGACCAGCCTTAGCTGAAACCTGATCGTTCCTGGATCAAATCAAAAACAAACCTCCCCATTCTCCCCCAGCCATCACCTTGTTCAATCCCACCCATGGCATGGGTGTTTTTATTTTTAGATTGATGAACTTCTAAAATTTTACCCCATAGGCCAAATTCACCCCAAAATCAGCTTTACTGAAGGACTTGGAGTGATTTTAAGAAGCCCAGCAAAGCCAGGGATCACCGGCAAAGGGATGCTCAACGTCAGCCCTGGACACAAAATTTATTTCTAAAACTCTTCCATCTACGAATTTCACATCTGTTACATTTCCAGCCTCCCTGGAAATTTCCAATTTCCTATTTTCCAGTTTTGCAGTGAGAGGCAAAGGTAGAGCAATCCCGCCCAGAATCAGGAAATGTTTACACGTGGAATTAGTATTCAGGAGCAAGAAGAGCTGCACAATCTGCTCTGTGCGCTCGAAGCCAAGAAATTTCATGTGAACATTGAATTTTTTATTTTTAGTTGTAGCATTGTGCTTGAAGAATTGACAGCTGAACTCCCTTTTGGGGATTCAGCCTTTCAGTTTTGTGTACCAATTTAGTAATAAAATTAACTTTCATAGCACATTTCATGGGCAAACACTTTCTAACAAAGTATCACTCTCATTTTGCTGCTGGATCATAAATTACATTTTATTTTGTGCCTCATGAATCCCCACTTTTTAGGTTAGAGGTCAAATATTGTATCTAGAACATAAACAACATAAATAATACTGTATCTCATGCATGAATCCATTAAAATGTCAATATTGGAGAGGCACCATTTATAAAAATGGTGTAATTTTGATCATTTTCCACACGGTGTGTTGGTAAGAATTAATTCAGGTCAATTAACATCCCAAACCAAAAGAGCTGATAAAACACTGATAGGGAAATATGAAAAATTATCCCCAGCTGCAGTTGGTTGTACAGAAAAAGCTGAATGAGGAGCTGAGCTTCTAAAAATAGGCTTCCTTTTTTTTTAATTTTTTTTTTTTGAGTAGTATTGAATTATTGAATTGGATTCCACGAGTGCAGCCTGGATAATGGATTCGGGAGATTCAGCCCTAAAGGATTTACCAGAAGATCAGATAAATGCAGGCAGAGACATGAGGAGAAATATTCAAACATCACCATGAGCTTGCAAGCAAAACCTGGGGTTTAAGACCTGGATTGAGCAGGGGATAAAAGAGATGGAAATCAGCTGCTTAATTAGACAAAGTTAATTTTAATGAACTTCCCAGAAGCACAAGGGCTGTTAGAGACCATGGTGATTTCCACCAGTAGGATTATGGTGTGGAATGGATCACATGTGATAAAATCATGGAGCGGTAGAGTGGTTTGGGCTGGAAGGATCTGAAATATCCTCAAATTTCAAGCCCTGCTGTGGGCAGGGACGCTTTTCCCTAAAGCAGGTTGTTCCATCCAGCCTGGCCTTGAACTGTCATGGACAACACAATTCCCATCGAATTTCTGAGGACTTGTTTATCCTGGTGGAAACAGAACCAAAGTCTTTCTCACGCTTTTTACCCTCCCCTGTAATCATCACTCTCTACCCACCCTCAGCAATTATTTCTCTTATTCTCTCTAGCTCCCAACCTTGCCTGGCACAGTCAGATATTTCGAGGCAGTGGAGGGTTTATTTCACAGTGACACAGCCCTTTGAATTGCATTTCCACCCGAATTTGGATGGAGATGAATGATGGGATGTCACCCATTTGGGATTCAAATCAGTCACTGCTTCCAGTCCCCACAGCCCAGCCCAGTGAGCAGGAGGGATGGAGCAGGGAGAGCAGAACCTGGGAGAGCTCCCAGGGGTGAATTTGCCATCAGAAATGCAGCTCCATGCATGACAGGACACTGAATTCTGGTTTTTGTTAATTGGGAGACCCCGGA
This sequence comes from Malurus cyaneus samueli, assembly GCA_009741485.1. NCBI lineage: Eukaryota > Metazoa > Chordata > Aves > Passeriformes > Maluridae > Malurus > Malurus cyaneus. The sequence goes on from CM019222.1 coordinate 22,724,118, forward strand.
GTTAATCTGAGCTGAGCAGCTCCCATCTCACTGCTGAGGGGGCACGGATGAAGGAGGAGCTGCACTCTTAAAACCACTGCTAAAATTGCAGCTGTCCAGAATTGGTTGAATTTTGCAGATTTCAAACCAATCCTCACCATTTCCACACACCACAAAATGTTATTTTCATGATTTCAAACCAATCCTCAGCATTTCCCACCCCACAAAACATTTTTTTTCATATTTTGTTACACCCAGTGATGCTGTTTCTTTCCACAAAGCACCATTAATAGAGGAAATTGTATTTAAAATAAGTTGGATTACTCAGAAGTAGAGACTTTAGCTTATGTAAGTAGATACAGTTCTTATATCACTGATAATGATTTTTCCAATTAATTTTCCCATCTCTGTTATTACTTTTGATCACTTAGATTCAGCCACCCTGGGCCAGATTATCTTTATATTCATGTGGCTTCATTCCAGTTAAATTTCAGTTTTGCCAGCAGGAAACGAGGCCTGGTCAGCTGCTGGTCCAGGGAAACTGAGGCAGAGAGAGGCACAAATCCTCCTGAAATTCCCAGCTGCTCCTGAGCCGTGGTTAGGGAGGGATTTGGGTGTCTGACTCCCACTGTGTTCATCCAAGACGAGGATTTGTTCCCAACCACAGCCACACTGCTGATTTTTCCGCCTCCTCTTTGATTTTTCCCTTCTGTAAAGGGCTGATTCTCAGAGTTTGAACATTCTCAAGAAAAAAGTTTACATTTAAATGCTCTTAACTCCCTGACAAATCCGCCACCCCGAGGAAATGCAGCTTTGAGGTTGGCAATCCAGACTGACACTCCAACCCCACCACCACAGCCCCAAACTCCTCGTTTTGTGCATGTAAACAGACCTCGTACTTCGCAATGCCGATTTTTTTCTTTTTTTTTTTTTTTTTTTTATTTGTAGCTAAATTATAGTAACAAGTGCTCCAGTTTCGCTAAAGCCGCTACCTACAAGATTTGGATTACTCAAATGTAACCTAAATCCTTGCTGCTGCTGCTGTGTGCATTTGAAGATAAGTAGCAGGGTGAGCAGGCTAATAATGGGTTGGAATCTCCTATGGATAGTTCAGCACATCTCTAATTTCACCACAGCTCTTTTCCTCATTAAATTTAGATGAAAGACCGAGACATCTATTTCTTGCCTGCTATTCCTTTTTTTTTTTTTAATTTCCCTTTCCTTGAAGGTATTATGAGAGTTCTGTTACATAAACTCCGAAATCCAAATGGAAGGTGGTGGCCACAGGAGTGGATTAATTGGCGTCGTGTTTCCAATTTGATTGATTATTGTGGGAATGATGCTGGTTCCCAATAATTAAAGACACAGGAATTAACATGATTGGTGTCCTAACTCACCCTGCTGTAGATTAGGATTAAAACATGGATTTGTTGTTTGTTTGGGGTGATTTTAATGGGATTTCTGCCAATCAAGTCTCATTTATAACAATCTTTAAGGGGAGAAAACTCAATCCCAGCCTTTTCTGGCAGTGGAAAATTCCCACTTTGTCTTCCCCATGTGCTCACACCCAGCCAGTCCTACCAGAAAGCAAAAGCCAGAAGGAGCCCAGGAGGTTCTGTGTGACCCTTTCCCGTTTGGATTCATCCAGCAGAATGGACAAAACCTGGAAAACAAAAAAAAAAGACAATTAGAAGGGTTTGAGCAGGGCTGAGATGGAGGAGAGGCATTTAAAGGTGAGCAAGCAGGTCCTACACTTGTTTCAACCACATCTCGGCTCAGCTCTCACCAGGGTTTGGGAATATTCCTGACGTGATTTTTCCAGGAAAAAATACATTTTTTTGGGAAAAAAATGGATGACGCAGATGAAAATACAGAAATGTATTTTTAAACAGAATAAAAGCTTTCTAACGAGAAGGTGAAACGGGAAAAATGCTTTTTGTGGGTTCTAGCTGGCCTTGACGAGCTGGGAATTAGAAAGGATTCCTGGAGAGGATTTGTTTATGCCAACACAGAGAATTCCATCTCGCTGGGTGCTCTGCTGGAAGCCAAACCCCCATCACTGTTCCAGGGCTGTGAATACCCCCAGCTCTGTTCCAGGGTTCAACTCCACCCAGCAGCGAGCAATTTGCCCAAAATTTGAGGAATTTAACCCAGGGAACATCAGCACGGAGAGCTCCAGGGCTTGGTTTGCCTCTCCTCTGCTGCTGCTCATGAATGCTTTGCTCAGTTTCCCAGTCTGGCACCTTTCTTGCTCTGTTTGAGGTATTTACCTTCAAAGTAATTTTAATATTCAAGCTCCAGAGGTGTTTGCTCAGCTGACATTTACGGGTGAGGAGCTCAGATGAAGCAACTGGTAATTTTATGAGGTGTTGGCATTAATTCTCTCACTGTTCTGCCTCGTTGCTCCAGTTTGCAGATCCCAACATTGTCTAATTTCCCCCCTTTTACTTACATTTGACAGATTATTTATTGTTTATTAGCTGTGGGGAGTTTTTTCTGTGATTTTTGCTTCCTTGGCTCTGGTATCCAGCAAAAAGATTTCATTTAGCTCCTGGTAGAGTGTTTGTCTGACCCTAAATGCTTTTGTTCCAAGCCAAACTTACAAAGAAATTATTTTAACCTTCATTGCTTGGCTGTTAACAAGCTCTGTACACTTTCATTTCTGATGAGATGGGATGAAGGGAATGTAATAATATCATTAATAATATAATAATATCATCATTTGCTGAGTGAGAACTGTCTAAAGAATGTTCAGTCCCCTTTTCATCTCTTCTTCCTGTGCTATCAGATGAGGGGAAATTCTATTTCCCAGAAAAATCAATACTGATGAGTGCTAGGCTTAATAAAATACATTTTAAATATGTAATTCACATTTAAAAACAATGTCCCAAGTTGATTATTACAAGCATCTTTTCCAAGATTATCATCTACCAGCTGAATACGGAATAAAATCTTATTTTATTCTCTCATAATGATGGGAGAGCAACATGAATGTTAAAGAAATATTAATAAATACATTAAGGCCCAGCTGAAGGTTTGTGTCAGTAATTACCTGCATTAATAACCCTCGGTGCTGATGTGCAGTTGCACTGCTCACACAGACAGATTTTAACTTTTAATTCCACCTCGATTTATGGGGCCTGGGGTGTAAACAGAATGCCAGGCTTGACTGGGGGTGAATTTATTTTCCAGGAGATGAACTGGGGTGGCTCTGAAGAGCTTCCTGTGGGAAAGTCGGGACAGGTTGAGGTCTGCCCACATCTTTTTTTTTTTTTTTTTTTTTTAATCACAAAATCAGAATGGTTTAGGTTGAAAAGAACATTAATGATCATTATCAACCCCCCTGCCATGGCAGGACCCCTCCCACTGTCCCAGGCTGCTCCAAGCTCCAATATCCAACTTTGGGCACTGCCAGGGATCCAGGGGCAGCCCCAGCAGAGGGCAGGGATGGATGGGATATTGGGGAGGAATTCTCACATCTAAAATCCATCCCAGAACCCGAAAGTTTAGTTTCCCTGTTAAGCACGGAGACCCTCTGTGACTCTCCCAGAGTTTTGCCATTTCCCCTTAATCTCCACCAAGCTCCAAGTTTTATGTAACTCCTTTTAAATGTGTCACCAGAGAGTTTCTTTGGCTACAGGCAGCGTTTTCATGATGGGGTTTGGTTTTTCGTCCAAGCTGATAAAAATGGAATTAGCAGGTATTAGCAACTAAATTAGTCAGGAGGCATTAATGACAAAAGAACCTGCTCAGGTTCACTGGAGCAGATATAATTCTCATCACAGGTGAAGTATTTTTTTTTTTTCAATAAGTTGTTTGTTTGCAGCGCTTTTCAGGTATTATTCCTTAAGAAATTAATTCTTCTTAAGCACGGCTCAGCGAGCTCGAGAACCTGGCTCAGCCTTTTGTTCCTGGAGAGGAAACCCTCCCTGTGCTCCCTCTGACTCCCAGATGATGTTTCTGTGTTCCCTGGGGAGGGTTAAATCAAAACTCCTCAAAATCTCTGGAGAAAGAAGAATTTGGGAACAGCGGCAGTGGAGAAATGAGCGTTGGGGCTCGTCACACTTTTTTGGGTGAAATTGGAGCTCTGGTGGATTTCTTACAAATTCTGATTAAACAACGGCTTCAGACATCACAACACTGCAGCAGCAACTGGAAAAAAATGGTCCTAAAATTGGGGTATGAACTGGTTTTCCCAAAAAGTGAGTTTTGAGCTCATGTTTTCTGGTTGGAATATCACCAGAAAAAGCAGTGTTTGAATTTTTCTGGTTGGAATATCACCAGAAAAAGCAGTGTTCGAATAATCCATACTCAGGATGTAAAAAATGCATCCTGAGTGTGGAATTCCACCCGAAATTGGAACACAGATAATGAACTCCTTTGGAAGTGACATTTCTATCTGCAAGTCCTTTGTACAATATAACAAAAGTGAGCCCATCTTCAAATCAAATGAACTGGAGGACAACTCTAAACTGGGAATGACACATCCACATTTTCCCTTCAAGCTTTTAAGCATCTCCACTAATAACTGAAATATTTCTGAAATGGTCTGACCTTTAGATTCTGTTGGGGGAAAAAAAGAAAAAAAAAAGGCTTCTTTTCTTTTGGGAAACAGCCTTCCCTGCGCTGAATCATTTCCAAGCCTCCAGGCAACTTCCAGTATCAAATACTCTGTTGTTACAACTATTTCTAACATAATTTTAGAAGTGAACTCCGAGAGAAATTCGCCCTAATGTCTAAAATGAAAATATTCAGAAAAACTCTTGCAATTTATGTAATAAAACGCAAGTTTTAAGTAAGAGCTTATTTGATCCAGGCCTTCAGCTTTGAGTGATTCCTTTCACAGGACTGAAAAAAGCTCAGTGGGAAGGTTCCAACCCCTGAGTAATTGGGTTATGAGCTCCCTCAGAGAGATTATTAGGGTTTGGTTTTGGTTTTTTTTTTTTTTGGTATCTGCATTTCAGCCCCAGCAGTCATTGAAATATTTGCCCAAGATAGCTGAGGATGATGATTAAAATAGACAGGACGTTCATCAATGTTTACCAGATAAATATTTCTCAGAAGATCCACAAAAGCGAAATGTCAGATTTTGATGTATGTGTTCTTTTCAGCGCAGTATCTTTGATTTGACCTGATGAAAGGATGTGACAATTCAGTGAATTAGGATGATAACAAATTAATGCATTTGTTGTCATTATTACTGAAAAATGTGGGAATGAAAACAAGAATTTCCATTGATTTAATTACATATCTGTAACGGGGCACTGCATTAACTGTGAAATCATCTGCCTGTAGATTCTCTGTGCAAAATATTGTAGCTCATTTGAGTCTGGTTAAGTATTTGAGATAAAATATTCTATTTTACAGTCCTGTCTTTGACCTCTTTGACCTTTGGAGGATGGCACTTAGGGGAATCAACAACTTCAGTTACCTGGTTATGGTCTGAAGCATCTCAGGGTGATCACCTGAATCTGGAAGAAAATGGAACCAATACCTGAATTAGAGAAAGCTGTGAAAAAACTGTCTTTACTAAAGAAAAGAGCACATAAATAGAAAATTGAATTGATGAATAAATAGAAACAAAGCACCAGAAAATTTATTAAAGAACAATTAAATCAATGGGATGAAGCCTTTATCCACTCTGAGGAGCATCAGGAGCTGGACCAGGCCCAATCTGTACAAGAAGTCCAAAGCACTGGGCCAGCAACACTGGGAATTCAGCTCCAGAATTTGTGAAATTCTTCCCCTGGATCAGCCTGAATACACAATTACAGTATTTGGTGCCTGCTCCGGGTTCTGTCCTGTCAGATGAGACTTGTCCATAATTTTCTTTACCACAGCTCTTTCCATGCCTTTCAGACCAGTGGTGCACATTCTTACTCATATTTATTTATTTTTATCTCTCCACCTTGCTTCTCTCACTTCTGGATTAAATTATGATTAAAAAATTGAAACATTACCAGAACCTGCCTTTATTGCACAGACTTTCTGTGCAGGTTCCTCTCTGTGGCCATTCCCAGTCTCTACACTTTTTTTTTTTTTTTTTCTGGAGGAAGGTATTTTGTCCAGTGTTAACTCCTAATTTTTAATAAATACAGTGCCTGGCTAATAGAGCAAAACCAGGAACATCCAATGACAATCTTGATCTGACAGCCAGACCTCCTCAAACCTCGTTAGCTTCCCTCGCAGGAAATCTGGGAGCTGGCACCTGCTGCAGGAGCAGCTGTTCTCCCCCGTCCTACAGATGGCTGTGGGAAAGGAAATCAAATCCCCGCTGCCCTCAGACCTTTCATGAAAATTCTGCAAAATCCTGAGCTGCTTGGAAGCTTCCCCAGGACCAGGCTGGGCTTTTGTAGGGACAGAAAATTTCCAGGAGCCTCCGGATCCCGCGCGTGCGTCACCAGGTCACGGGTCCAGGAGCCAAACCTGGACAAACCTCCCCGAGAGCAGAACAACCCACCTTCATTTAAAAATATCATCTGCGTAAATATAACCCATTTCTACTTATAACACTTGAAATGGAGTTTATATTCTCGATAGAAAATAATCTGTATAAACAGAAAAGATCTGTGCAAACTATCTATAAAAATAGTTTCTATAAAGACAGAATTTCTGTGTAAACTATAAAAACAGTTTATATAAAGAGAGAAAATCTTCATGGAAATGGAAACTATTTAGGCAGTATCCGGATATATAGACATAAAAATAGAGTAAACTATATATAGTTAACATAGAGAGAACTTTCTGAATGCACACTGAATTTAAGTATCTGAAAATAGAAGGCCTAACCAGGAAAGCTGGTTTATAAAAAGAATCCAAGAGTGAAATGCTTTAGTGACACAGCAGCAGCTCAGGTGGGTACGTGGAAGTCTGAGGCTGCTGGAAGTTGAATGTTGCTAAAAGCAGCGCTGGCAGGTTGGAATTTGGGAGCGTGGTTTTCCCTGGAGCAGCGCAGGGCAGGTTGGAATTTGGGAGCGTGGTTTTCCCTGGAGCAGCTCAGGGCAGGTTGGAATTTGGGAGCGTGGTTTTCCCTGGAGCAGCTCAGGGCAGGTTGGAATTTGGGAGCGTGGTTTTCCCTGGAGCAGCTCAGGGCAGGTTGGAATTTGGGAGCGTAGGTTTTCCCTGGAGCACGCAGGGCAGGTTGGAATTTGGGAGCATGGTTTTCCTGTAAAAGAAGTTGATTTTGATTGGAGCAAAGCAGGGCAGAGCAGAGCAGGTTGGAATTTGGGAGCGTGGTTTTCCCTGGAGCAGCACAGGGCAGGTTGGAATTTGGGAGCGTGGTTTTCCCTGGAGCAGCCAGGGCAGGTTGGAATTTGGGAGCGTGGTTTTCCCTGGAGCAGCCAGGGCAGGTTGGAATTTGGGAGCGTGGTTTTCCTGGAGCAGCCAGGGCAGGTTGGAATTTGGGAGCGTGGTTTTCCCTGGACAGCTCAGGGCAGGTTGGCAATTTGAGGAGTCTGGTGGAGTTGATTGCGTGGCGTGGAGCAGCTCAGGGCAGGTTGGAATTTGGGAGCGTGGTTTTCCCTGGAGCAGCACAGGGCAGGTTGGTTTAATCACACAGCGAGATCTGGGTGTGCTCTGCGTGCACTGTGCTCCAAGAAGAGCCTGATTTATGGGGTTCCTGTGATGTGTCTGAATGTCACAAACCCATAATTTATGAACTCATCTGTTCAGAGCTCCATCCTCGGCCAGATCGGCGCCAAGGCGAAAACACCCCGTGTGGTTCTGCCCGGATTCCAGCGGTTTCTCCTCTGAAGACCAGAGAGAAGGAGCGATGCTTTGTGCACGGGAACAGCTGCCTGCACACACCCCTGCACCCGAACGGGGATTTGGGATTTGGGAATTGTCAGCGGTGATGGATCACCCTGTGCCGCTCTCCAGATGTGCCTCTGTCGCTGCTTGGTGAGAGCGGCCTTGAAACTTGAAACCTTCAGCAGGTGGGGTAATTCACTGCAGGATGGAGGGACTTTCATCCCGAGATGATCTCATTCTTGTGCTTAAATCCTGCTCACCTAAACCAGAGGCTGGACAGAATTGAGAGAATCCAAAGCAGTTCTGTCATTGCAGAGCCTTCAGGGCCATCCAGGGCAGTCCCACACCCACAATGGACAGTACGGGTTTTCCTTTTTATTTTTGTCCATTTACACATGGGGTGAATCCTCCAATTCCAGCTCAGCCAATGCAGTCATTGACTCCAAGTTGGCTCCCCCAATTCTCTGTTGTTTCCATCTCTTGGGGCCTGGAACAGGGAGGTGTCCTTGAGTTTGGGGCTGCAGAGGAATTGTTTTGTGTGAAAATGGGAGAGCAGGAGCTCAGCACTGGAATAAAATTGGAATAATTTGGTTTGGAATAAAATTGGTTCCAGGAACAGACGACTCAGGGCCTTTTTATCTGCAGAGAATTTATGAGCATGAGAAATTAAGGGTTGATCCTGCAGCCACCACCCAGCCCTGGATGTGGTTTGTGAACCAGCAGCTCTTTACCCATTTTTCCATTCCTGAGGAGCCAAGAGCCTGGAATTTTGCTCCTGTTGGAGCAGGAATGGTGCAAATTCTGATGGCTCTGACTGGGCCTGGGTTTTCCTGGAGACCCCAGGCTCAAGGTTTGGATCATCTGAGAGAAAAGTCATTGCCTTGTGGTCCAGGGAAGGCCACTTCTGTCTCACTGCTGTTCCTCAGTAAATAAATCTGTGCAAAAGATGAAATTCCACTTCTTTATTTCTGCCATCACCAACTCGCTCCTTTTTGTTGTTTTTTACCTGCTTTTTATTCTTTACTATGCACAGCTTTCCTCTCCCAGCTATTAAATTCCAAAATTAACACCCAGAACTTCAGATTTGCATGAGCAACTCCTTAAACCCTTCCCAATGCCAGGATCATATTGGCCAGAGCAGTTTATGGGTTATGCTCAGCACTGCTAAGCCTCAGCAATACCTTTGTCCTTGCCTGGGCAGCTCAGCACTCATTAAATCGGGGTCTCCACAACTAAATAGACCCGGACTAAGTGGGGATATGAACTAAATTACTCAAGGAGATTGAAGAAATCCAGGAAAAAGCAGATAATTGAACCTAAATCCCACAAGGATGTATTACAGCCCTAAACATTCCGATCTTTCCTCCTCAAAAAAAAAGAAAAAAAAGAAAAAAGAAATTGGACAGACAAAACCATTCCACTTCTGCATGGATTTTTGTAGTGGCAGAATTTACAGCTGTATTTAACCCAGCTTTTACAAGATCATTAAGGTGCCTTCCAATTATTAGGTTGGGGGTGGTGTTTGTTTTTTTAAAGTGGTTGAAATAATCACAATAAAGGGATGTGGGGATGTTGAACATCCTCTCCCAAGCGCAGTCCTGAGCCATAAAGAGCATCCTGCTGCCATCTGGGTGCAGGAGAGAGATTGCAAGGTGGATTTTCAGCCTGTTTTCACAGCAAACCCCATCTATATTTGGCCATATTTCCTATATTTCATCCAGCTCTTCCTTACGGAGTTAAATTGGGGCCATTCCAAAGCAAGAAATAAAAAGAACAGCGTTTTTTATTTTTTTAGGAATTTGAAATCTCAGAGCCAGATGAAGCAATATGCGGTGTTGGTATCAAAATGTGCATTTTTCAATCAGTCTGGCAATTGGAGAGGGGCGCTGGAGGGTTCAACACTAACGAGGCTGAATGGAAGAAGAAAAAAAAATCTCATTTCTGAAGGTCCCATCGTATTTTGCCCATTTGCCTTTTCCTCTCCTCGGAAACGAGAGCAGAATTTACACGATTTTGCCAAACGAATTCTTTTCATGCTGCACAGGAATACTTTCCCTGCAGAAAAACAAGGCCATGCTCGTCTTAAAAATGTGATTTTTGTTTCATTTATAGTAAAATTCCATGTGGGTTGGAACAGCTGGAATCCCTATCCCTGGAGGAGTTTAAAAGCCCTGTGGATGTGGCACTTGGGGACAGGGAACACAGCCCTGGCTCGGGTTGATGGTTGGACTCCGTGATCTCAAAACTCTTTTCCAACCTGAATGATTCCACAATTCTGTATTATTATTTAATTTAATCATTAACTCTGATTTTTGATGATTTTAGGTGCATGATTTCCATAATTCCCTATTTCCATAAGTCCATAATTCTGTATTTTCATACACATAATTGTCCTAAAATCATCCAAAATCAGAGTTAATGATTAAATTAAATTATTAAAGTTAAAATCAGTGTTCCTAAACATCAGGAAAACATCCTAAAAGGGGTTACTATTAGAGGAAAAAGGATTTTATAGAATAAACTCCAAGCCTGCAGCAATTCCTGGGTGAGAGAACTCCTGAACAAGAAGTTGTGTTTAATATTAGCAGGCAGCTAATATTGATTATAAGAGGAAAAAAAAAGCCTTTTGATTTCTTTTATGAGATTTTTAACCTGTGTGTGGTTTTTTTTTGCCTCAAGTCAAAATACGTTATTCAAAAATAACATACAGACAAAAAAAAAAAATCTGGGTAGAATTTAAATTAAATAAAATCTCAACTTGTGGAGCAATAATTCAGGTGAAGCAGAATTTCAGCTGAAACCAACTGCCCTTTCCCTGCAGCCAGATCTTTCCATGCCCGTGGAGTTTCAAATCTGTCGGAGTCCTTTGAAAGCTCTTCCCCCACAATTACAGATCTGAGGCACTGCCAAGGCCCAGAAAGTTCCGTGGCCATCTCCTGGGATAATTTTTCTGTTATTGCAGTTATTGTGCAACTATTTTTAGTTTCAAATCTGTCACAGTCGTTCACCTGCAGGAAGAAAATGGACTAAATGTGGTGTAACCTAGATAGGGTAAAAGGTGCCTGTTTTTTGCACTGTTGGTGGTCCTAAAATAACTTTTTTCAAATATAAAGCGGAATTTATTTTCCATATTGGGAGGGCAATAGAAGATGTGGCTGAGCCAAATTTGTAGACTTACCCGAAAAGTTCATTTTTGTGCTATAATTGTCTGAGATGCTACATAATAGAAAGACTTTTTAATTTCATTTGTGATCTATTTTTTCCTATTTATTTATACCTCTATTTATTTTATACCTAGAGGTACAATGATTTTTAAATTTCATTTGTGTTTTATTTTTTCCTGTTCATTTATACCTGTATTTATTTTATACCTGGAGGTACAAGGATTTTCTAATTTCATTTCTATTTTATTTATGCCTATTTATTTATACCTGTATTTATTTTATACCTAGAGGTGCAAGAGGAGATTTAGAACACCAGGACTTTTGCCAACTTTAGAAGAAGCTACAATGGCATTTTCTGGGACAGAAAAAAAAGGCAGATTTGTGTTTGTGACTATTTAGGAGCTGGTTTATATCCCAAATTATTCTGAAATAATTATATTTGGGAATTAAAATAAAATCCTGCCATTTTATGGGAAATTTCCCAACAATTGAGTATCCCCTGTATTTCACAGTAACTCCAAATGTCCAGAGATAATGGCAGCATAAATTCAGGAGGTTGCTCAGCTGAACCCTGACCAAGAGGAGCAGGGGAGGCTGTGCCATTTGATTTTCTAATCTCCTTCTCTCACATTCAGGCAGCCAATCCAACTCCTTTTTTCCCTGATAAAGGTGCTCAAGACTTTGTCTTCGCCACCTCTCTCTCCCCTGACCCAATTCTTTTATCTACAGGAGCAGCTCCCCATCGCTTCCTTGGCCATGTGTGTGTGTTTTATAATTTATTTTGTGATTCCTCTCTAAATTCTCTCTTCTGCTGAATCCACTGCTTGAACAAGGCTGGATTTTAAATCCCTGAAATCCACCAGCCACGTGCAGAGCCATAAAAATCAGGGGAAACAAACCAAATATTCCTCTCAACATCCTGGACCCGTCCTGTCTCCTCAAGCAAACAATTCACGTCTCAAGGCTTCGATTTTATCTCCAGCCCAGGGTGGAGGCTCGAGTTTATTCCCTTGTCCATCAATCATGATTTCCACAGACACGCTTGGACCTGGCAATTTGTGTCCTTTGGAGTCAAGGACTTGTAGTAATCACTGAACAGAAACCTTCCACAAAAACAAAAAAAATCCCTAAAAACAAACAAAAAAATCCCAAACAAATATTTGTGTGGGACAAAAGAAAGTCAAGGTAAAGGTATCATCAAAACAAACTTCATTTAGGAGATATTTATTAATGGGAACCATTTAAATGGAATTTCCTGTTGTTTCATCAAATAAAAGTTTATAAATCTGTTTCCTTTGTTGGACATGGCCTGTGAGGTCCCTTGGTTCTGTTGCTTTCTATAAAATAAAGGAATTTATTTGAAGCTCTTGGCCTTGCAGATCTGGTCGAACAATGTCAAAAGTGAGGGACAAAAGTCCCTGATGATTTTCATATTTAATAATAATTTCCATGATGTCCCATGTTATTCAGAGTCCCCCTTTCTTATCAGTATTCCTGCTCAGATCCTTCTGATCATAATTCCATTATTAATTGCAATAAAGGTGGAGAGCGAACTACAGCAACATCATCCTGAAGAAATCCTTCAAATTAGGCTTGAAACAAATTCCCCTTTTTTAATTATGAAGGGATTTACCAGGAGTTCAGAAACTCTTTACCTATTTTATTTCCAACCCGATCCGAACGACACTTAATCCTTCAGAAATGATGCTGAAAGTTGGCATCTGCTGCGATTTGGAATGTGCTTCATCAAAGGGCAAACCCAGAACCGCGAGGAAATTGCAAATGTGACAACTCTGGAATTATTTCTAATGCTTCACGGTGCTCACCGAGCTTGAGCAAAGACAAGCAGATGTTTCCCCACAACTGGAATTCAATCAAGAGCCTGACAATGAACATTTTGTAGCGTTTCCTTGCGGTTATTGATGATTTGGAGAAAACCTCTCCTCTCCATTCTGCTGCCTGGGGTTTTGGTGCTTTGGGAGTTGTCTCCAGGGATGTTTTGAGGAGGAAAGTTCTTGTGCTTTTGAGAAGCAATCTCTAATAAACTGAAATCCCTTGGCTCATCCCCTGACTTCCCTTCCAGCACAGGGATCATCCAAATCCAGCTCCTGGCCCTGCCCAGGACAATCCCAAGAATCCCAATCCCAGGAAACCTCTGGTCCTGAGAGCATTGTCCAAATTCTTCCTGAACTCTGGGTCAGTGCCTCCCATTCTCAGAGCAGACCTGCCCATTTATCAACAGCTGAAATTACCTGATAAATTAAATCCACAGAGAGATTTACCTGAAAGTGATTATCCCAAAGGAAGGAACCTTGAAACCATCAGGACACCAGGAACTCTGAGCTCACAGCCTGTGCACGGTGGAACTGTGATTCCATCACACATTTCACACCATTTCAAAGCTCCTGGGATGCACAAACTAACAATTTTTTATAAGTACATTCTCAAGCAGCACAGTTTGGGGTTTTGATCTTGGGCTGATGAGAATTACACTTTTTTCTTGGGTTATTCTATTGTTTCCATCTTAGCAAAAAGAGTGGTGTGTCCATTGTCACAAGCTCTCGACTCTGAGCAAGAACTTTGCAAATCCTTGACACAGTATTAATCACTTCTCCAGGCTTTTCTGCCATCGGAGCAGATGTCTAAAGCACGAAATCCACGCAGGGAGCCCTTCGAAGTTTCTATTGTTTCGACAGCCTCAGGGGCAGATATTGAAATTTCCTTAATATTGAGCCAACGCCGTTCTTATCGCAGTCACACAAAACCGCCACATCGCTCAATAGACATTGTCTGATCTAATTAATTCCATAAAAAGGCAAATTCTACTTTTTTTCTTTAAAAAAATCCTGACTTAATAGATGGCCAAATGTCTACAAAGCACATTAGGCTGAAGGGATCTGATCCCATCTGAGATAGGAGGGGTGTGGAATAATACAGCCAGGACTCAAAGCATATTGAGCAGAACAAACCCCACCCCAGAGCAGATTTATGGCCTCTAATCCACACGAAAATCTGCTAAAATAGATCAGCTCTGTCACATAACTCTGCTTTGATCTGGGGTCCAGGAGCCCTGCACCGCTCGGGCTCCTTTAGCGGATCAGCTCCGTGCTATTCTGATTTCACACGGGGATGATTAAGGATGAAAAATATCACGGACATTAAATAATTTTAAAAAAGAAAAATATCACAGGCAATATATAAATTAAAAATAAATCTTTGCTCCATTTGGTGTTACCTATTTGCCTCAGAATTTTAAAACCAATGTGGTTGAATTAGTCCTGGACAATAATTCTTTTCTTGGGGGAAAAATAAAAGGAAAAAAAGTCTTCTGTGATAACTTTGGAGATTTAGATTTTATGGGTATCCTAAGACAGGAAAGCAAATAAAGCTTTAAGAAGCTGTTGGGGACCAATTGTCAGGAGATGTCACATCCACACTCAAATTAGTTTCTATTGAGGCTTTTTTTTATTGAGAAGGGTCCAAAGCTGCAAGTGGAGCAGCGGGGGGATGAAGTGCATGAATCAAACAAGATTTGGCACCATTAACTAAGCCACTCAAGGTATTTTCTATATATTCTATTGCAGCCAATGCACCATAGATTCCCATCAGATGGAGTAAACAGCTGCTGGGTTGAGGATTATGGGCTGCATTTTCTAAATTTACAGCGCACAGACGCCGGTGTGAGTCACCAAGGCTCAACTTGGAGCTTCAATCAGAGCCTGACGTGCCCCCAAAAATGAGCACAGAGCCCCCCTAACAGAGAGCTCCTGCTCCATCCCACAGCAGAGAGGTGCTGGTGGAGGCAAAAATAGACCCAACACCACCAGCTTGGAGTGCTGGAGGTTAATGAACTGCCGAGGGGTTTGTTCTGGGCATTTGGGTCCTGTGTGGAGAGGATGTGCCCAGGTGCCAGCGAAGGAGGGTGAGGGTGGGTGGGCACCTAAAATTCCCTAAAAATCCCAAAAAAACCCTAAAATTGGGGGGAGGTTGGAGGCAGGTGGGGATGGGGCTCTTCTCCCAAGGAATGAGGGTCAGGAAGAGAGGAAATGGCCTCAGGTTGCACAGGGGGAGGCTGAGTTGGGATTTTTGGGACATATTCGTGTGCCTGGCACAGGACAGGGGTGGCGTCCCCATCCCTGGAGGGGTTTAAAGGTGGATGTGACACTTGGGGATAAGGCTCAGGTTTGGCTCGACCTTAGAGGGCTTTTCCAGCCTCAATGACCCCCTGATTCTCTAGGATCAGCATTTTCTTTAGGATAACAGCTCAGAGCTGTTGTGTCACAGCACCTGGATTCACCCCCAAAAACCCCTTCCACTCTCAGGGCCTTGTGTCACCCCAGCCCTGACAACAACACGGAATAAAATATTCATCACAGCCGTGATCCGTTGTATCAGAAGTCCAGTGCAAAACAAACTGCAATATTTACAATAGTTTTCAAATTTGGATCTTTGGAATCCTCCTGTCTTCCTGTTTAATAGGAACGTTCCAGAGAGGAGAAAATCAGAAGCCTCTAAGGTCTCATGCCTGTGTAGTTTCATTTATTTAAAAATTAATCATAGACTGAAGGAAAGAACAGTAGTCCATTCCCACAAGAACTGACTTCAATTCTGCTGCCTTAAAATTACTTTGTTGCAATCTTGCCTTTTAATAACATATTCACAGTGATTTAAGTGTGACTGATGGCAGGACGAGAGATTCATTATTATTATTATTATTTCATTGTGATCAAATTAAAGGCCATTCCGAGAGAGAAAAGTTCTTAGGCAGCTGTGACACTGCAGGTTTTGCGTGTTTATTCAGAAAACACAAACCATAAACTCTGCAACTGAAGTATTTTAATTTATTTAATGTATATTCTCCCCAAACCGCTAACAACAAACCCTGTAAACAATAAAGAGAATGATTCACTGAATGAACAAAAAAAAAAAAAAAAGCGTTTTTTCAGCTGCTTTTGTGCACGGTTTTGATGGAAACGCAGGAACTAGTCTTCATTGTCATTATTATTTATCATTATTGTTATAATTTAATCATTATTTTTATTGTTATTCTGATAGATTATAGATATAATAAAAAGTATATAATTTATGTATTATTTATATATGTTTATATTTTTATATAATGTATTTATTATTAGTTTTCCAGTGTTGGATCAGGAGTAGTAAATAATGAGGTTTTCCAAATTTTTCTAAAATCCTCTGTCCTCCCCAAATAAAGGTTGGCAACACCTATTTCTTGATCAACTTGAATGACAAGTGAAAGAAAATTCACAGTTATGTTTTTAGAAATGCCCTGTAGGTGACTCAAAGGTGCCCAGAACAGAGGCCAGGCAACCCAAAATGTGCACTAAAAATGATTTCTGCCAATTCAAATATGAAATTAATACAAATTTTCAATTTATATCAGACAATTCAAACATAAAACATGCACATCATGAGCTTTCAGTGTGGAGTGAAAGGAATTTCTAGAGACATCTAAAAGAATAATTTGAGGAACACTTTCATGTGTGAGCAACATGCTGCTGGAAGGAATTATTTATGCAAGCCAGGCTGTAAGACTGACATATTATTATTAAACAAAAAGTTGCCGTCAAAATAAATGTACAAAACCCTCTTGAAATGAGAGAACAGCATCAGGTGGGCCCGAAAAACCCATTTATAAATCAGCAGTGAGGGATGAACGGGGAATTCTGCCTTGTTCTAACAAATTGTGATCAATCCCTGGACGGGCAAGCACGGGCTGTTTCCAGTCAAGAGTGAATTAGGAGAGTTGGAACCTTGAGAATTGAGAGCTTTTCTCTTTATCTGCCCACACGGTGGAGAAATGAATTCAGAGTTGATAAGAACGGTCTGGAGAAGCAAATAAATGCACGTGGTGTACATTTCCAGAGTGAAATGAACGCTGCTCCTGCTTCAAATGGAAACTTTTGAACTAAATGTTGAATTATACACCAGAAAGAATTGGAAAGCAGGGCTTAAGGTGACCCTACTCTTCCTGATCTATTGAATTGGGTAAGGAAAAAACCTTTTAAGTAATGTATAACTGCATTAAGAGAGGGTGTGGATAACTAAAATCCACAAGTGGAACGCTCAGGTTACAAAATAAATCTAAATAGACCCATCAGTGACTGGAAAAAGCAGTAATCCATGATTTCTGCTGGGGGATACAATTCCACGTCAAATCATGGCTGATGAGTGACTTTGGGGTTATTTGTAGCTGATGAACCCAAAGTACAATTAATTCACTTTTTTTATTTCAAGGGATTCATTGTTTGTAATTAATTTCATTTTCTCAGAAAGAATGACTCATGGCTTTAAGCAGCATTATTTATCCTCCCATGTGAAATATCTTCCACTTCTCTTGACTTTCCTTTTCCTTCTTGCTAACACTTGACAATTTGGTTTTTCTGTCACTGGGGATTGTGGGTTTGAGATCCAAGGAGGTGGCTCCGGATGGTCTTTAATGTCCCTCCCAACCCAAGAATCCCTTTCTGGGATTCTATGAAAATTCTGCTGTGACTACATTTGTTTGTTAAAGTTTGAATTCTATTTTGATTAAAATTTGATGTTTTTCCCAGTTACTTCTGCAAGTTTTAAACAAAACCAGGTTTGAAATAACTAATGAGTGACTCTTCAAATGCTTCCAACTTCAGAGGAAAACACTCTGAGGGGAGAGGGAAGGAACTCCGCTGGCATTTTGAATTTCAGTCGTATTACAACTCCCTTTTTTTATTTTCTTGTTGAACATGATCATCTCTTCCCTTCCCCGTGCTGAGGGCTCCCTGCCCAGCAGGATCTAGAGCCACAATTAAAGTTTCCAGGCAGCAAACCCAAACTCATCATCCTGAACTCATCTCCTCTCTGCAGCAGCACAGAAAAGAGCAGCTCTGTCTGCAGCTATTTTTGTTATCCCACCATCTCTCCATTCCAGACTTGTCAAGACAACTTGTCACTTCGTTCTTTCGGTTCCTTGGGACACGACAACTGACACATGGTGAGTTGTGGAAAACCTAAACACAAATATTATCCTACAACAGCAGAGCATTCAGATTTCTAGAGCTCTCAAGGTTCTATTTTGGGTTTTTGTTTTGTTTTGTTTTTTTTGGTTTTTTTTGAGATAAAGGCCAATTCTGACCTTGAAATTGCACCCCAGGTCTAGAGATATGATCTTTAAAATAAAAAACCTCACGATTTCATGTGCATGAACCTACAGGCAGAAATGCCTGAAACTGCCCAGTGCCAATGTGGCCTCGTTTATAAAACACTTCCTTTGATTGAATTTCTGAGATTTACGAATAGATGTAGCAAAAAAAACCCCTCCTTGCTGAATTCCTAAGGAAACATGAGCTAATGGTTCCTTGTGATGGTGTGAGTGTTAATTACGGGGTTTTATAGACCCCAGAACTGTTCTGGGTGCAGGGACTGACCAGGGCTGAGCTCCCCCTGCCCATGGAAATACAAATAACTCATAAAAACAGCCCCTTCTGCCAGTGGAGAAATCCTCCCTGTCCCATTTCCTCAGGAAAACAACTTTCCAAAGAAGCACCCTCACAACATTGCACTCCTTACTTTGCAAATGCAAAACCAGTGTATTTAATTATAAATATTTAGCCTATCAGACTGTTGCTCAATTAAATATTTGGAAAAAAATTAAATATTCAGTTCAAGCTGAACTTGTTGTTTTATTCCCTTTTCACTTCATGATAAAATGTGTTTTATAATTACAGCACAAGTGTAATTTTCCTGTGCTTCCCCAGAACACCATCAGGAATTTTTCGATCAAAACAAAATATCAAACTCCACCAGGCCTTCTCATGGAAAAAAAGGGGATTCTTCAAAGGAGTGGCAGGAAGAAAATAAATAACAAATACTTTTAAGAGCCTGATTCTTGACTTTTCCCTATTTTTTTTTTATGGGATAGACACCCCAGACCTTTCTTTCTGCGTTCATGGTGAGGCTGAGCTCAGCCCAGCACAAACCCTTCACCTCCCTGCAGTGGCTGCTTATTTGTGCCATAGGCAGGGATTGCTCCCTTTCATACATCATTCACACTGATTTCATAATATCAACTCAAAAAAAAATATATATATATATATAACACAAGCATGAAGCTAAGAAAGAAAAGAAAGGGTAAAAAAAATTGTTTTATGTTCTTGCTTTGAATATTGGCCACAGTGGCCCTAAATTTCATTTTTCTGCCCTACTTCAGAGGCTGTGCTGATCACAGCAAAGGTCACAGGAATGGGACGGAAAAATAAATAATGTTTTTTGCTGTTTTCTCGGTGTTGGAAGTTCTTTTGCTGCCTGTGAACACAAAGGACACGCACAGCCCTGGTTATAACATCTCGCTGCCTGAATCCCTGCTGTGATTAAAAGTTGTTTGGGTGCTGCTTTCAAAGGCACAGCAACGTTTGAGGCATCCAAATCTTCCTGGAAATTAATGGGAAGAGGGATCTTCCCGTATTTCTGTAGTTTTGTTGGAGTTTTTCTCATCTGGCTTCTGTTTCTGTCACGAGACAAAACCCAGCCCCAAAATCAGGGAATAGTTTTATTTACCCAAGTATTTAAAATAAAATGGAACAGCTTTAATTACCCAAACATTGATCTTGGGATAAGAATTGACACTGAGCCAATCTCTGCTGCAAAGGGCTGAATTCCCAACTCCTGGGATGACCCTTCCCAGGGAAAACTCTGCAGGGACAGCAAAAATCCCTTTGGAAAGGGATTTAAAAGCAAAGTCCCTTCACCTGGCTGAGAGCTCTGCTAATCCTTCACCAAAGTTAAATCTTTCAGCAGCCAAATCATAAATTAGCAGCATACAGTAATTTATTGTCTTATTATCAAAAAGTAATGGCGGGATAAAAAAAAAAAATCAATTTTGAGAGGGCTCTATTCCGTGTCGAACTTGCCAATTTTGCAAAACTGTAATTTCCCTTGTGGAAAATCTGTTTTGTTGTGAAAATACTACTGTACATATTGGCTGCTTTTCCAGGAATTATATCCAGAGTTTTGCATAAAATGCTGTCATTTTGCAGAAACAACAGTCCCTGGTGGCAAATCTAATCCGATGGAACCTCTTCCTCTCCATCCTTTAACACCACTCACCTGAATGCTTTAACAAGTCAATAATTATGGCAAATTATTTAAAATAATGATGTATTACAGTCCAATTAATCCTACAGAGAGAGTTTTTTTCCTAAACACAAGGATTTAAAAACTTCTAAATATGTAAATGAACAACCTGACCCACAAAATCCCTACACTGCCCACAAATATGGAAACTTTCAAGGCCATTTGAGCTTTCTTTCGAAGCACTTGTCTTTATTTCAGGGTTGCTTTTTTCGGCAAAAGAGGAATGTGAAGTTCACTTGGAGAAAATATCTCTCCTGGGGGTTGTCTATAATGAATGACTTGGCTTCTCCCTGCAAGTGCTGCACTATTTTGAGAAATGGAGATAGATTGGGGTGGTTACCAACAGTTCCTTTTGTTGTAATTTCTGAAATGAAGCTTCTCATGTTGCAGGCAATAATTGATTTTTTTAAAAATAGCATTCCTGTAGCGATACAACTCATTTTATTTGGGTTTCTTTTTTCTTTTCTTTTTTTTTTTTGTTCCTTTTTTTTCCCCTCCTCTCAGATGCTTAATTATCTTTTGTAATAGTACACAAAATCAAATTACACAGCTGCTGGATAGGTGGCTTCCTGGTATCCATCAGCATTCACAAAAGAAAAAAGTGTTTTTATAATTTTGTCACAGACACTGTTTTTCTCCATGATCTTATTATAATTATAATTGTGCTTTCAATAGAGTGCTAAAACAATGCAAGATCTGAGCTTTAAAAAAAGAAACAAATAAAATATTAGCTCAGGATTTCAACTTTGTCTGCGTTACTTCCCTTTGTGATCAGCTCCTTCCCAGGCTATAATATGCATTAATATAAATAAAATTCTTCTGAAGCACAGGAGGCTTCAGCCTGGCTTGATCAAACCTCCAGAAATCAAACCCATAATTTTATGTCTTTACTTGGAAACTCCCACCTGATGTTGATGGACATTGTTGTATACACCAATGAGCTTTTTGGGCTCTAATATACATTTAATATCAACACAACTAATGCCTTCATGGTGTTCAGCACCTCCCAGCATTATTACGTTTAAATTAACAGATTTTTTAAAAAAATACAACAAAACCCAAACACAGCTCTAAAGAAAGACAGGCCCCGTTTTTCCAGGTGCTTTGAGAAGGGAACAGAAGTGATTGCAGGGACCTTGCACTTCCACAGGCCTCTGTTTGGGGCAGCATCACATTTCTCCCTAAAATGTCGTATTCCCTCTCTGAGTCTTCTGCTGAGTTCAACAAAAAAAAAAACCAAAATGTCCAAAATGTATGGACACGTGTAAATAACAATCACATGGGAACATGTCCACCACAGCGCTCGGCCTTTCAAACAAAACACTGACCTAGAGCTTCCCAAATCCCAAACATGGGATGGGAATTGGTACAGTCATGCCACATCCTCTCCAAATGAAAGCACAGCTGATGAGTGAAATCCCCCACCAGCAGAGGCAGGTTTGGGGTGACACCCCTGACCAGATTTTGGTGTGACACCCCTGACCAGATTTGGGGTAACATCCTGACCAGATTTGGGGTAACATCCCAGACCAGATTTGGGGTAACACCCTTGACCAGATTTGGGGTAACACTCCTGACCAGATTTGGGGTAACACTCCTGACCAGATTTGGGTTAACACCCCTGACCAGATTTGAGGTAACCTCCCTGTCATCAGCTCCATTGTTTCTCTCAATCATGTGCTGACCTAAATGCGTTGCTGCAATTTTTCAGCTTCTAACGCTGCTAATATTGCCTTTAGACAGCAGTTTCGGGGCCCTTTGGAGATGAATTCTTCAAAGCAGAGTTAATCCATTCTTTATTAGCTCCTGTAAAGCAATTCCTCCTCCAGGGCTGGATGGAAGCGAGCGCCCTGTTACAAACATTGCCTTTCCGCTTTCCACGTGCGCCCGAGCGTTCACAGGGATTTTAACACTGCAGGACTGACTGATGGGGACATCAAACAAGAGAGAGGACAGAAAAGTTTCACGTGGTGAATGCGTTGTCACCGTGGCATTTTTTTTGAGCGAAATCCCGGGATGTGACAGGTGCTCGGGGACTGATGGCCCGTGACGGGTGGGCTGGAGGTCACCGCTGCTGCTGTTGTTTGATTTTTGAGTGCAAAAGGAAAAATCGCTGTTTGTGAGGAGCCTGGTGCAAGGAGGGGCTGGGGAAAAGCCAGAGCCCAGTTTGCCTCCCAGTGCTCCCTCCACAGCACCCAGAAAAAAAACGAGGGACGACAAAACCCGCGGCATCACTCAGGCTGTAATCAACCGGTAATTTTTCTTGTGTCCATGTGAGCTTGTTGTGCTAATTCCGTGAAAATTTGGCTCATTAACACCAGGCTAGGATGGTCTCAAGAAACACTTCTTTAAAAATAGCTACAGGAAACAAGAAGTGTGTGTTGTCATGGAGAAGGAGCTGCTCCCAGGGCAAAGCCTGGCTGCCAGCTTGACCGATGCTCCGTCATTTCTTGCAGCAAATCCTGGATAATAAAGCAAATAAAAGAAATAAAGAAAAGGCTAATTAATTTCAGAGCTGTTGAAAGCCCAAAATGTTAATAAAAATCCCAAACAACTCCTGGATGTTAATTTTATCAATATCTGTGTATTGGTCCAAAGCAATGGAGAATCATGGGATGGAGAAAGGAGCTTAAAGATCATCTCATTCCCTCCCGACCATGGCAGGGACACCTTCACTATCCCAGGATGCTCCAATCCCTGTCCAACCTGGCCCGGGACATTTCCAGGGATGGAAAATCCAGAGCTTCTTATACCAGCGCCTCAAAACACCGGAAAACAGAGACTTGGAAAAGCAGATTTAAATCTGGACAAACTTTTGTAGTGATTTATCAAAGTACTTGCAGTTCCCATCCCAAGGTGAGACAATAATAAATAGGTAAAAAGTTAATTTTGTTCCCAAGCCTGTTTAAGGGAGAAACCAAAATAATGTAGAATTTTTAAGGGAAAAGTTGGCACCAGGCTATCACTCTTGCAAAATCTTCTAATGAATCATCCCAGCTCCCATTCTTCACAGGAGCACGGAATATCCACCTACAGAGCCAGGACATTCATTTTCATAAAGGAAAATACCACATCCCCAGGAGTTCAGGGTGCTGAGTCAATGTATTTTAGGATAAAAAGTGGAGAGACAAACTCTTTGTGGTGACAGGGATGTGGGCAGGGTGGGCTGGGGCACACCCTATGTGGAGAGCAGAGCTCATCTTAAAAGATCTTAAAAGAAAAAAAATCCCAGAGGAGACTTTCCAGATCAACAAACTCTCTGCTCTTACCCTCTTTGGCTTCAGTTTTGGTCAGCTGTGACGCTGTGCATTTTTTTATTTGCCTTTTTTTTTAAGTGGCTTTTTATTTCAAACACAGCAAGAAAACAGAATTGAGGGAACACAAACAACCCTGTGAACATCTGAAGGGGTGAGCCCGGTCACATGAGAAAAAAGATCTTTAAACACAAAGATTCCTGACTATTAATGACTAATTTGGGGCTAAAACAGTAATAATGTCAGGATTTTAAGAGCAGGGACTGCAGAGATAGACGAGGAAAGAGAAATCTTCCAACCCTGTGTCTTTTTTACCATCTGTAGTGTTTCTGTTAAATGTAATATTTCTTAACAGGACGAGTCACGGGTCAATCCTCATCCAAAGGGATGCTGCCCTTCCTATTTCCATCAGGGAACAAAAGGTTTGGTTCCAGAAAACCCTCACTGGCTGCTCCTCTTGTCAGTAATGGGCTTTTGCCTGGTCAGCTTTAATTAAAGTTGTCCACAGTCACAAAAGAGGGGTCAGGACTGACTTAAGAAAGCAGAAATATTCACCTGAAAGAGCCTCAAGAATGAGAAATGGATTAAAAAGTTGGGTACGAAACATGAAACAGTTTTTTTTTCACTCCTTTCATTCCTGCTCGTTCTCCTGAAAGTTTTTCATAGAAGTTGGTTTTTTACAGCCTCCTTCAGAAGAGACTTTCACTGAAGGGTCTGACCAGCCAGACTTTTCTGATGGAAAACTAAACTATTTTCACTTTTCCTGATTTCTGAAAGGCTTTATTCCTTTTTTTATAGAGACATTTGAGGAAGAATTAAGTTTCCAGAAATGTTTTCTACTGAGCTTGTGCAAATAAGAAATAAATGATGCAAAGAACTGAATTTTTCTTTTTTTCAACTTTGTTTTTCTGATCCCCCATGACATATTTAGGGTCCTTTGGGCTGATTATTTACTGTGGAGAGTGGGATGAGAAGGTTCAGTTTTTCTTTTCTCTTTAAAGCAGCTTCCCCCCTACTCCAGATAAATGTTTGCTCCACCAAGGCATCCAGAAATCTCCTGGATATTACTTGGCATTAGGGGGATCTCCATTAAAGAAACTTCGTGAAGGATAAAGATGCAGAGCAACGAATCCACGGATTTAGAGAAGAAAATTAAACAATTTGGAAAGGATTACCACAATGGACCAGCTGATGAAAGCCCAGCACATCTCTGGAAAGGCAAAACGTGCCTGATTTACATTTATATTGTGCTTTTTCTTTGCAATTGTTTTTGTGCTCCTCCTCAGCCATTCCAGGGCTGTGTTTTATTACTCTCTATAAAGAAATAATAAAATATAGTTCTACTTTATATTAAAAAAAAAAATAGAGAGAGAAATATGAAGAGTCTGGCAACAAAGTCAGTTTGCTTAAAGTGCTGAGAAAATCAATAAAATTTTAAAACTGAAAATCTCAGGTAGCTTCAAAATATTGCCAAGACTGGGATTGGGGGGAAACAGCACTGAACTCGAACAAAACAGGGAAAAAATTGGGGCTTATTTTTAAAGAACTCTCCCGGTTCCTCAGGATGGAGATGTGTGGATCCTACAATCCAAGGGGGGCACTGCCCAGGCAGGAATGATTTAATTTCATAAAGCACAGATAGCTTTTCATAAAACACAGATTTTTTTTCATAAAATACATATTTTTTCATAAAAACCAGATGTTTTTTAATCATGGAACCATGAAATATCCCAAAAAATTTCTTTTTCCCTATTGTCCCTCACCACCAGGCAGGTCCTGCCTGTCTAGGACACACTGGATGTCCAGGGGCCTGCAGTGGGATATTTCCCACTGGAATTAAAACATGAATGGGGCTAAATCTTCCTCAAAGGAAGAGCTCTCCCACAGGAACCAACTCACAAATTCCCAAATTTTTGGGGCATTTTAAAATCAGCCTCCTCCTCCTCCCATGGTGGCAACATCTGCATTAACCCCACAACACTTGCAGGGCTGGGAAGAAGCCTTGTGTGTTTAAATTTCATATTTCACAGCTTGTTTTCAAGGTGGAAAGCACCACCTACAAGATGGAACAAAAATCAGCTTTTCAGGCTCGATTTCTTCCGTCACACTTAAGGGCTTTGCTGGTGTTAAGTATCACAAGGGTTTAAAAAAAAATAAAAACGCAGCTCCTGCTGCCAACACCACATTAAGTGTTCAACCAAGCTGGGATTTACTGCCTGGGAACATATGGCTGTAAAAACAGGAGGGTGAAAAGGCCTTTTAATGTTTAGGAAAAGCGGTTTGATGTCATAACACGAGGAAATTTATACAGGCCAAAATTCCTGGAGGAAAAAAAAAACAACTAATATTTATGGGAGATCTGTGGTTTAGATAGTTATATATGTAAAAACGGTTTTTGTTACTTAAAGAAAAACAATATTAAGCTTCCAAAGCTGAGGGAACTGAATTTTGGTGTTTTGGCACTATAAAGGCTGAGAAAATTGTGCATAAAGGAGTTTGGGGTCAAAGTGAAGTCGCCCATAATTCGTGATTAAACACTCACAGGTGTTTTTATAAATAGATATAAGAAAAAGTGGGATATTTTAGCAGAGCTAAGTAGTGCCAAGGCTTAGCCACACCCTCTGTGGGATGGGATCAGCTTGGCCAAAGCTCAGCCTAACTGGATGGAATCCCAATGCACCAGAGTCCAACTCACCAAATTCAGCTGAACCAAGCAAAGCTTGGTTTTATTTCAGACTCACACTTATTCACCCCTCACAACCACAGCTTGGCATTCATATTGCGGAAGGATTTGAGGAAGGGGCTCTGTGGAAGGGTTGGGAAGCACAAATGGCTCTTGGAATGTGATTATTGCAGTTGGAGCCCCTCTCACACTGCACTGTTCACAAATCAGCTCCAGCGCCACAACTTTAATGACCTCTTCACTTGCGTGGGAATAATTCCTGCAGCAGCCCTTTGGAGCTGCTGTAATTAAAGTAATTTAAAAGTTTTAACTGGAAAGTGCACTCAAGGCACAGGAGCTGATAAAGGCAAATGTGGCTTCAAGAGCTCTTTTTTTTTTGTCCCCCTGTGCAGAGCTCCCACTGTGTGACAAAATTACAGAATGTCCATCTCTCCGTTTGGCTCGACAACAAAGGATTTCCACCTCCTCGCTCGGTGCTTTTCATATTTTTATTTTTAAATCTGGACGCTTTAATGGGGGAAGAAATGAAATCTCTTGCTATGACCATGTGCCAGCATTAAATGGGAACAGAGGGTTGGAAGGAAGCTCGGAGCACGAAAAAGCCAGAAAACCACAGAGGCCATTCCCCTCTGCAAAACCTGCAGCATTTCTTTTCCCTTTTGAGTCTTATATTCCCCTAATTAGTTTTTAATGCTGTGTTTGTTATGCCCATTTCTGCTGTTAATGTGGATGTTGAGTGTTTTCCATGTTAAGATTATTCAAAGATTCCACGGACAAGTTTCTCTGAAATATTTGATTGATTGGGCCATCAAAAACATGGCAAGGACTGAGTTTTGAAGATACTAAAGTGAAGGAAAAGACAAATTTCAGGAATGATTTCCAAAGTCTAATTCTTTACACACACTGTGGGAATTAGACATTCCTGAATCATGATATTGGAGAAATCTCATAATCTAAATATATTTTCAGAGCTGCCCCAAAGACCAAAATTTTGATTTTTCTATGATGCTCCAGGGTCACTGACCACCCTCCAAATGATGTTGATCAATTCCAACCACAAACCATTCTAAAATATTTTTAAGACACTAACTGAACTTCATAATCATGCAAAGCACCCATATTCTGAAGGAGTTTTAACTCTGGGTATGAACATTGAAAAATACCAATTCCAACTCATAATAAAATATTTACCAGCATAAATCCCTCTGAAATAATAAATTCATGACATTCTACTTCAATCTACCTAAAACCCACGGACAGTTATTGTTCCCAAAGAGAACAGGAGGTGAGGCTGGGCTGACTTTTTGCCTTTTCAATGTGTGCCTGTGAATAATCCCTCCCGCTTCAATATTCCACCAAGACACCAGCAGCGTCGTTTTTAATAAAACATTCCACTGTAAATCAAGAAACATTCATACACACGCCATAAACGGGGGGAAAAAAAGAAGAATAACATTTCAAAAGCCAAAGAGGCCGTAAAAACCGGGTTTTACTGCGGGTGTTTGACCCTGGTTCAAGTTTAATTCACTCCAGGATGGAACTTCTCCTGGAAGGGCTGCAGAGAGTTCACCCTGTTCTGTCTGGGACTTTGCAATTCAGGGGTTGTCCTGCACTTTCAATAACAATTCCACAGCCAATTAAAGTGCATTCATTAGGAGATTAGTGGCCAATTAACGCCATCAACCTCTGGCTGATAAATAATCTGCCCAACTACGTGTGTGCTTGCCTCGTGGTTATAATTAAATGAGTTTGCAGTTGGTGGCAACCATTAAATAAAGTTAATGATGATCTTCTTTTATTGCTTCGAGGCAATAATGTAGAGCAAATATCAGGCAAGAGGGTGTTTGGCCCTGCATCAGAATTTGGGTGATTTTATTTTGGGTTTTAAAAATTTCAGTATTAAGGCTTAGCCTAAATGAGAGAGACAGGACAGGCACAAACTCCTTGAATTTTTGGGGTTTAAAGAGAGCCTAAAGGTCACCTCATCCCACCCTCTGCCAGGGGCAGGGACACCTTCCACTATCCCAGGTGGCACTTTTAAAATTTGAAAATTACAAACAATTTATCAATCAACAAGAATTGCTGCATTAACCAAAAAGTTGCTGTCTTGATCCGTCCTCTAAATCAGCCAAAACCCCAGCCTTAAAATCCTGTTTCTTTCAGATTGAAGGGGTTTTTTTCAAGCTGAACAAAAGGGTTTTCTTTTTTGAGTGATATTTCTGCGTTGGGTAATTCTGCCTTTTGATTTTAAATAACATTGATGGCACAGAAGAAAGCTCTGAAAGCTTTTAATTGCTCCCATTCCAGGGACTAAACTGCCCGAGCCACACCAGACTCAAATTATTTTCTGTATTCCACAACACGGTTTATGAGATTTCTCATATTTATTGCTCCAATTATCTCGGCCAGTAAACAGAGACGGTGCAGAAATTCCGAAAGAAACTCAAAATCTGGAGAATCATGGACTCATTTAGGCTGGAAAAGATTTTTAAGATCATGAAGTGCCAGCACTAAACCATGTCCCCCGGAACCATATCCAAACGTCTTTGAAATTCCTCCAGGGATGGGGACCCCACCACTGCCCTGGGCAGTTTCTTCCAGGCCTGAAAACCCTCTCAAGGCAAAAAAAAAAAATCTGATAAATCCCTAATATCAGTAATTTCACCTCTTCCCAAAGTTATCATCCCCATTTTTAAATGTCACCACCCACAGAAATATTTTAAATGGAAGAACCACGGAAGTTTTGGTAAAAGCCATCACATGAATCAACACCCAAGGAAAGGAAAGCACAGACCATCAATATTTATCGCTCTTGAAAGGCCACTGACAGGCTTTTATTTGGGAGTTTGATGCATGTTGGGGGAAATAATAAACAAGAGAGAACAGCAATAAAGAAAAGGAGAAGTTAAAGTGCTTGGAGAGATTAATTCTCAAAGCAAGACAATGAAGTGGCTGGAAAAGGGAATTAAAGTGGTGGCAAATCTCTCAGAGATTAGAAAGGAGCCTGGTGGGCAGATGGATTGGGCAATCATTTGATAGGAATCGGTTTGGAACAGAGATAAAACAGAAAAGAAGAAAAGGAAAGGGATGGTTTGTGTCTGACAGGAGCAGGTTTGGGGACAGGGAGGTGCCAGCTGACTTTGGTGTTAATTTGGGGGCAGTTGTTCCACCAGAGTGACACAGGCAGGGAAAAGAGAGGAAAAAAGGGCTTGAATAGGCAGGAAAAGGGGTGAAATTCAGGAGAAATCAGTGCCCTGCTCAGAGATGAGCCATTTAAAAGGCAAACAGGATGGAGGGAAAGTGAATGGTGGAGGGGTTGATGGAGAGAGGGGGGAACCAACAGAAAAATGGAAGGAAAGGAAAGTGATAAACCTTTTTCCTAGAAAAACCAAACCAATCAGAGCTCACTGCAATTCCCAGCAGCCCAGGCCTCACCCAGCTCTGGTGGTGTAAAATTCCCCAGGGATGCAGCTGCCACCCACACAAACCTCCACCCCCGGGCTCCTTTGAGATCAAAGGAATTTGGGACTGGGAAATCTGCAGACAATGCCTCACTGCAGCTTTGGGTGTCCTGGTGCCATGTGCTGACATTTCCAAAGCAAGCAGATAAGGAAAATATTGAATTTACATTTGCAAACAGGGCGTGTTTTCCCCAATTTCAGTTGCAGAGTTCAACTCCACAGCTATTTCACTGAACAGATTATTCCAGGGGCAAATCCCCATTCTAATTTCATTCCTTTATCATCATACACGTTATCAAGGAGTAATTGATGCACGAATCTGTTTTCTTAATATATTTTTAAACAATCACCTGACTTTCATTCCCTGGAGACAGAACACCAAAGCCCCATTTCCACTTTCGCTGCTCTTCACTTCAATGCAAACCTAAATACACCTAAATATCCCCTAAATACATCCCTCATTTCTCTGCAAGCCTCCGTAATCCCTTGCCAATAACACCTCCTATTTCATTCTGCACCTCCTTCCCAGAAACTCCTGATGTTTTAAATCCCCCATCAATTTTTCTCATTCAGCCACGTCTCCCTTATTGCAATAATTTCATACTTATGCTGAAACATTTGTAACTCCCATTCAGCAATCGTGTTCTATCAGACATGCAGCTTTTCTGTGGCAGCCCTGCTTTGATTTCCATCCTTCCCTGAGGGATCTCCCCCTGAACGTTGTTCACCACTGGATAAATCACCTTTAGGGATTTAGGAAACGACATCCAAATCCCTCCCCACCCTCATCACTTCAGCTCACTAAAGATGGGGAGTAATTTTTCAGTTTAGAATGCAGCTGATTTTTCCCCTGAGCCCTTTATAAATATTATTCTAATTTCTCAGGGGTTTTTTTTTTTTTTAAATTTTTTTCTTGATTTTTTCTTTCCCCCCTGAAAGAGCAGAACACCCAAGCACTTGGTGCTTCCATGCAGGAACATCGTTAATATCGATCTCAGAGGAAGCCCCAGGGAAAATCCCAGGTTTTGCTTTGCTGAGCTGAAATTGGAAGAGAACTCCAGGAACCTGAGAGCATTTTCCAGCTGTGCTCCTCCTGTGCATCCCTTCTCCATGGAGGAATTCCATGGAGGAATCACACTGGGACAGGAATTTCCAGCTGCACTCCCTAAAAGCCTTTCTGAACACACCCGGCTTTCAAAACCCTTTCAAGTGAAGGTTTAACAGATTTAATAAACATCTTATTTCAAATCTGGCTACCTCACAACTTCATAACAAATTCAATTACAAATAAGACCTTGGAAACACACTTTAGAAGAAGATTAGGAAACAAATAACCTTACCTAGTGTAGGGTTTCAGCTGAGAAACTTTGAGAGGAGATATCTTCAATGTGGATTCTTTGATTTGATTTATTTCCACTAGTTTTCCTTCTTTTTTCTCTACAGCCCTGGAAGGACTGGAAAGGAACCTCAAATTCACTGAAAATAAAAAAAAATAAAAAAAAAGTCTAAAGCTTAACACAGTTATCCACTTAAAAATATAACCCCCAGGCTGAGAGGAACCATTTTTATCCCTTCCTGGTCACTCCCTCGCACACTTCAGGTGATGCTCAAGCCCCTTTTCCCCAGGTGAACCAGAGCAGAGGGATTTTCTCAATTGCAGATTAGTGCCAGCCTGAGCCAGGGTGTTCTTCCCAAGAGCAGAGATTTCTGTCATGAATAACCCAACAGCCCTGCAGGTGACAGCAATTTTGGAGAATTCACCTCCTGTTGGATGCACAGGACCTCCCACCTTCCCAACAGCAGATTTAATGTCCGTGAAGAACATATAAAAACTGTACAAGGGGCAAACTCCCCCAAAACCCCATCAAACCATTTCAGAAATTTAAATTCTGGTTTTAATTTTGAGTGTGGAGAAGGCCAAGTCACTACTTTGGAAGTTGCAGTGGGATTTGAAAAAGGAAACCATGGCAGGTAACCAGGAATGGGAATTCACACATAAGGAGTTACATTTTAAACTGAATTTTAAAATTATATCAAGGATACTGTCATCCAGTGTGTCACTGTAGAGTTGGGGCTAAAAATAACCTTGGTTCAAAGAAATGCGGTAATTATATTCCTTTCTTTAATCCTCCCAGTAATAATTATGTCATTATAAAAGTTATCAATTTTATCCTGCTGGATTAAAACCCTCGCTGTGCTTTTGAAGATGGCGGTGTCAGAAGCACCAAAAATTGGTTTAAGTGTGAGCAAGTGGAACAATTCCAGCAGCAGGAATGGGAAAGGCTCTGATTCCACCACTGAAATGAGCTCTAAACGTGATCAAACATTCCCAGTTCTGGTAAAAGACCCTCTACTCCAGAAAATGTGCCAAAATCAGCTCCAAAAGTGATCACACATTTGCAGTTCTGATAAAGGATCCCCACTCCTGGAAAATGCACCAAAATCAGCTCCAAATGTGCTCAAACATTCCCAGTTCTATAAAGGACTCTCCATTCCTGGGAAATGTGCCACTCCAATCCTGTTTTAAAGCACAGACTGAAATACCTGAGCGTTTCTCTGGCCTCTCTGACCTTTCTCAAATCACTTGGACACCTAAAAATGTCCTTCTGCTGTAGAGCTGTGACACAGCCACGATGTCCTTCCTGTCCTCTGAACATCTCCTGTGGGTTTGGGGCTTTGGTCCCACACAAACTGCAGAGATTCTGGAGAACATGTTCTGACCTGGGTGACCTTGTCCATAAATAGAGAAATTCTGTGGGGTCAGAGAATATTCCCCAGTTGCCCCAAATATCGAATGTGACACAGCTCCATGTGCAAGCTGCTCCTGAATCCTTTCCCCCGCTTAGGAACCCCACAGATTTGGGATGGAACCACAGGAAAACTGGCAGGAAAGAGTCACAAAGGCATCCAATGTTTGTTTTGACACAAAACACTTGAAAGGAACACTGGAGGGTTTCAAATGAGTGGTCAAAATGTTGTGAATGTTTGAAGAGGAAGCTGAGCAAATATTGACTCTGCTGTGAGCTAACACCAAAATCCTGCTGGGCTTTGGAGCTGCCTGTTTGGAGCCATGCAAAAAATTATTTCTATAACAAGAGACATGCTGGGTTTTTTGTTAATTCGGGTTTCTCCTTCTCACCTAATTTTTGACACAATAATAAAATACTGAGACACCGAGAGAGACTGTGCTTTCTGACTTAGAGTGGATTGAAATGGTTCAAAAGTCTCGTTTGCTTGTGGCTTTCAGAGAAAATTGAAGAGCTCCCAGCAAAAATGAACCTCAACAGATTTTGTGACTGTTCTGGTGGATTTTTTTCTTTGCTGATCGTACAGCTAATCAAAATGTCTTCATACTACCAGAAACTGCTTCTTTTCCATGATGTGATTGAATTAATTTATTTCCCATCTTTTTGCAGACAAATCCCATTGAGATTTTTCCATCCTGAGCTTGTTGGAATTGAGTGAGTTCCTGACTTGGGACTTGCTGGAACTTTCTGTTTGTCACTGGTAAAACCATCCTGACTCTTTGGAAAGTGTTTGAGCTGCAGGGAAAACCAACAGGAAAACCCAAACCAGGCTCACTCTATTTTCACAGCCTCATTGAGAGTTTTGAGTTTCCATTCAAGGCTGGGCAGTGATAGGACAAGAGGATGGGCTTTAGGATGGGTGATGGATTTAAATGGGGTTTTGGGGAGGAATTGCTCCTTGTGAGGTTGGGGAGCGCCCAGGCCCAGGCTGGACATTGGGGCTGGAGCAGCCTGGGACAGTGGGATAGGATGGGATGGGATGACTCAAATCATTCTGTGATTCAAACCATCAATAATGACCTTTCTCCAGTTATTCCCAAGTATCAATTTTCCCCTGCTTTGCCCTAAACATAAAATCTTGTCAGTCCATCACCTGTGACGCTGCCACTGTCACAGCCACCCTGTGTCACATCCCAGAGTGGTTGTGGCACTGACATGATTGATGCCCTCTATCACCCCTCACTGGGTAATGTTTAACACATTTCAGAACATCTGTCCAGTTAATGTGGTTTGTGAGAGAGCTGCCTTCTCCAGGATGCAATGACTCCCCAATTAATAAAAGGGAACTAATTCTGGAAAGCTTGAAATGAACAATTAGGAGCTCCACGAAGGCGTTTCTGTGTATGGCATTAAATATAGCAAGAATTAATTTGCTGGAGTGGTTAAACTGTACGTGACAGGATTTTAGTGGGGAAAAAAAATCCTATAATGCAAATAAAAATGTAATCTGAAAAGTGGGAATAAAGCAGAATTTACTGCTGGGGACGGTGCTCACCACACTGATTTTTGCAAAGTGTGTGCTTGCAAAAGGGGTCTCAATTAAATACACTATATAAAATGAGACCAGCAGGGGGTTTGCTGTTAGGCACATAAAGCACATTTAAATGAATCAAAACTCATTAAAAAGCTGTATAATTACAGTTAACTAGCAGGGGGAAAAAAAAATTTAAAGAAGAGTCTGGACAGAAAGGAGAGGATGTGAAAGCAAGGAGGTGCAGTGGCTGTGAGTGGACAGAAAGGAAAGAAAAGGTCATGGGAGCAGAAAAAGGAGCCCCCAGAGGATCTGCACAATGGAAAAACCCTGCTGAGTGTCTGGTGAGCAGGAAGGGTGCAGGATGGGAGGGTGACATGGCTGGGACCCTTCTCCAGGTGTCACTGTATTGTTCTGCTTTCACTCAGGGTTTTACTGATCCCTCTGGGCACCATGAAGAGATTGGGGCATCTTCAGATATAAAAAATATATCCACCCATGGCCTCAGGAGCCTGAATTTCCATGCCAGCTCTGTGGTTTCTCAGCAGGCTTAGTTACAGCCTTCACCCAAACTGCCCCAGGTGCTCCGTGACAGCACCAAAACAAAACCAGAGCTGCCCAATGTGAGAGCTCCCATGTTCCACCATGGGGCTCATGTGCACTTCCCACAGCTCTCAAGGTCACTCCAGCTTCCTGCCTCACTGGCAAAGATGAATTTGAGTTCTGCTCCTGCTCCAAACTCATTTTTCCCTTAGTTAACTCCATGCTTTTACTTAGCTCTATCTTTCTGGTCCAGCAGCCAATTCCAAATTTAATCAAACCTCTCATGTAGATCTCATTTTCTCCTATTTATCTACATTACTGGATTTCTCTGCCTTTCCTTCCCTTCTTCCCTAGACCCAGCACCACAGCTCAATATTCTTAGTACACAATTTGAAATTCAGGCCTTCAGGCAAAATGCTTCTCAATAATATAAAAAAAAATAAATCTGGGGAACATTCCCAAGGCAAACTGTCACATTTCCTGTGATCCACAGCGCAGAATCAAACATCTTCAAGGACACTTGATTTTCCTGGAGATTCCAACGGGCAGCAGCAACCCCTGGGTTAAAGAAACCATTCCTTTATATACACAAAACATTTCAGAAGGAGCTGCACCAGTGAAAGCAAAATAAACCAAAAGGAGTTGTGCTTCAAAAAGATACAAAATAGGAAAGATTTGCAAGAGACTCTGAGATCTTTGTGTGTGGACCACAAGATGCGGTTTCCCACAAGATATTCCTGAGTAATTTCAAATTTATTTAATTAATTTTTCTTTAGGAAGATGGTTTAGACAAGCTGGTGATTCTGATAGTCTATTAAAAATATATTTTTATATTTGAGGTAATGGGGACAATCAGAATCCCTCTTGTTATCACAGTGAGGAGAAAGGGAGCCAGCTGTTCCACAGGACAGCTGATTTGGGACAGTTTGACACAGCCTGGAAGCAGAAAGAACTGTCATTTCAAAAATCAAAGTATCTTTAAATCATCATGGTTGCTTTAATTTCCTTTTACCACAGGGAAACCTGGACGGGGGCACATCCAGGCGAATCTTGCTCCCTCCTCCTTCCCTCTGTGCATTCCTTGGCACTGCCAGGCAGAAAATCTGTAATTTCCCAGGTTTTCCTGCTGAACCAGGTGGGTTTCTTTCCTTCCTGAGTGTTTTGCTGCAGACAGAGCAGTTTGTCCCAGCCCATGCCTCATCTCCTTTTAAACTGGAGCAAACATTTGTGGGAAAATGATCCCACTTGGGTGGGAGCTGCCACCCAGAGCCCGAGCTGGGCACAGATTTAACTTTATTTCACCTCAGAAATGATTCCCTGAGCATCCCTTTGCACGGGGGTCTTGCCCTCGAGTTTAAAACCTCGTTTGTTCCAAATGACAAGGGAAGATCCCTCTTACCTCAGGTGTCCTCTGCAGCAGCTGACACACCATCCCCACCCGCATTTGGAGCAGGGCTTTTAATAGCTCTCCATTTTCAGCCTGGCTTGCACTCTGGATGGGGAAAAGCAAGCTGACTGTAAAAGTTCCAGCAGCACCAGGACGAGCCTTTGTGGAAACTTCACAGATTCTTTCCATTTTATCTGAAAAAAAAAATAAAAAAGATCTCACTAGTTTTCATTTCAGTTCTGTGTCTTTTAAGCACATTAAGAAGTAATAATTTGCTCATACCCTAAAGACATTCTGACAGTTCCTTGGCTCCTTCCTTGCTGTTCTTTCCAACTGTCTGTCCTTTTTTTCTTCTTTGGGTCATGGAGAATGACCTTTTGGCCCAAAGGAGGGTCACCCTCACAAAGGACTCCAGCTTTAGCTGAGCCTCTTCCAGCAGGGCTGGTGTTATTTAAAGCCTCAGCCCTGGTCAGCAAATGCCTCACCTGCCCCTGCTCCAGGCGGCCGAGGTGTGACAGGCTCGGGTGCCACCAGGTCACACAACCTTGTCCTTCACGTCCCACGGGGCTGGAGAAGTGTTGGAAAGTTTCCAGAATGTAACTGAGACGCAGCACAAATGATAAAGGTGATAAGGACTCAAAGGAAATGGTGAAGTGCAGAGATGAACCCAAGCAAACCCTGAACAGAGAAAGGAGAAATCCCCACTGTGAACATCCCTAAAACATTTTCCTCATCCCTCTCCACGAAGGCTGGAGCTGTGGACACTAGGATCCAGGAGGATGTTGGGGGAGCACGACGCCAAATAAATGAAAGCTTTCTTATAAACCAACTTTGAGTGTTTTATTGATAAGGCTTTCCCATATCAATTTTGAAGTGTTAATATCTTGCACTATTAGTCCATTGGAACTGAACTAATAGTCGCTATTAGTTGGGTCTTGAAGCATTAAATTTTCTTTAATTATTAATAAACATCATATTATTGGTTAAGCCAACATCGTCCTCCAGCTACCTCTGCAAATAACAACAGAAAACACAGAGATGGAAAATGATGTTGGAGTTTGGAGTTTAATTTTTTACTTCTTGTCAATAAATATCCAGTGCAGCGAAAAACCTCCACAGCAGAGCAAGTAAGGGGAAATGTTAATGTGAGACCAATGACAGGAAAAAAAATCACATTGGACACAAACCAAACGAATTATTCGGGCTGTCCTACAGAAAATGAGGATGGCAGGATATCGACCACCCTTGGCTGGTGATGGCTGTGATGAGATGTGATAAAGGGAGAGGCCACGGGTGAAGAGCGACGCGATGAGCGCACTGAAAATTGAGAGAAGATTCCTCACGGCTCAGCTGGGGAATGGACCACTTAACATTTGGAGTGCCACTCCTGGAATTTGTGAGATGATTATGGCTCTGTGTCAGGAGTGACCTGGGCTGGATTGGGAGCCATGACCTAGAGGGAAAAACTTTATCAGGCGTTACTGTCACCTCAACCATTGCTGTCACCTCAACCATTGCCATCAAACTCCACTTAAGCCGCTTCCTTCAGATGTTTTTCCCCACAATGAGGATCCTGCTCTGCGCTGAGTGTTTTCAGAAGAGGCCAGGATTGGTCTCCTTGTATTAAAACTGCCTTTGATTGAAGCAGGAGCAGATCTGAGCCCACGAGGAGAATATCCATCATTCCCTCCCGTTTTCCGTAACCTCGCTCCGTGCCCCGCGGAGCAGAGCTGACACAGTGACCCCCACAAGCTGACGTGTTTTATGATCTGCTCTCCTTGCACCTTTTGTTGCTGACAGGATGGGAAGTCAAATAAAATACGTGGCCTAATTAAATCTCAGTATTATCATATTAATAAAGAGGGATGGTTTCTGGCAAGAGCAAACCGAGAACAATCTCCAGCGATCTGCTGGATGGAATGAAAAAGATTTGAAATCAGATGAGGCTTCTTGCTCCAGAAAAACCTCATTTTACCCAGCTTTTTGGGACTCAGCAACATTCCTCTGTACCACAAAATTAAAACTGGCAATTTGGAAGGAAATGACTGTATGGGACACCCTAAACCATGCTAATAATGTGAAAGCCACAATCACTTGAGTTTATTCCTTTTTGGGATATCCTTAATCCTAATTCCAATTCCAGTTCACTCAGGGACTGCCTGGACAGTTACAAACTGGTCTATATTACTGGTTTACCTGGAGATCGAGCCGCTTTCCCTGTTTGGGAAACAACTGCTACAGCAAAAATCTGGAAAATCACATCCACAAAGTTTTTCCTACATTTTTGGCACAGGGCAGAACTGTCAAGCACAGACCTCGCCCCTTCAACCCAATGTGCACAGCCAATTTTAAAATATGGATTACTAAAGAATGGAATAATTAACAATATTTATATTTCTATATTATAGAGATATTACATCATTAAAGGCATCAATTTCCATGTTCCTTCCATTTCAAGCCACTGAAATTTTAAAGCATATTTTTTTGGAACAAGACTCTTTTCCCTGTCTTTTGAAAATGTTTGTGGAATTATTGTCACAGCCTGTATTTGTTTTTGGGTAAGTGTTTATATCAGACTGCTGATTTAATTGACATGCCACACATTATTTGGCCATCTGGCCTCCTCCAGAATAACATCAGAGCAGATTTTTAAATCATTAGAAATATTAAAATCATAAAAGAAATAAAATTTATTATTGTCAAGGACAAGTCTTGAGTCATGCTTATTCCTCTGCTTGATTTTTTGTAATGTGTTAAAAATTAAAACCAAGAGCTTTGAAAGAAAATTATTGAATCTACAAGTTAAAGTAAATGGAAGAATTTTGCGATTAGAAAAACTAATTTAAAAAATAGTTTAAAAATGCTGCCATGTCATCTTTTAGGTTTTAAAATGTCACAAAATTATCACATAATACTTTACATAAGCTTCTGTGTTAAGCATGAGCTGAAACCGCAGCTGTGAGGGAATTTTTGGGTGTATTAATCCCCTGCAGATCCTTGGATTGCACAGAATTGCTGCCACAAACTCCTCCAGGGCAGGTGTGAATCCAGCCACGCCACCATGAGGAATATCTCGACAGCAAAATCACTGGTGAAAGAAGAAAATTATTCATATTTTCTTGAAGTGACCCAAAACAGAGAGATTTTCCTCATTTCTGAGTGGAAACTCCTCACACAATTGCTGTGGCAGCAGAACAATTTCTCCTTTAATAGGCTGTGAAGGTCCTGACTTTATTTAGGATAAATATAAGGATTCTCTTCAAATAGGAAGAACACCCTTTCAGGGGTGGCACTGGATGGGCTTTCATGTCCCTTCCAACCCAAACCACTCTGTGATGATTTTATTTCAATGAGAATCACAAGTTAAACAAGTGGGTGAATAAACTAATCCAAATTAACTTTAGGGAGACATTAAATTTGGAAAAAGCTGACTTCTGATTTAATTTGGTTCCTCATTACCAGCCCTTCCAGCTCTGTAAGGTCTTTCAGTGCCAAGAGCTTCTTTTCAATTAAAACTCAGGGAATGGTGGGACAGCACAAAGCCAGGTACACAGTCACTATCACAATTATTTAATTACTAATTTAATTCCAAGTTTTAATTCTTTGACACTACACCAGAATGTTCAGGCACCTCCAGACTAAAAGTACACAAATAACAATGAACTACCCTTACATCAGATTCACTTTTTAAAAGATGTCAGCAGATTTTTCTACAGAGCAGCTCTCGCTTTTTCTGTCACTTTAAACCTGTGTTGGTTGAAACAGGGTTTTCTTCATTCAGCAGTGTTAAGCAGCTACTAAATGACTGTTATTTGTATTAATTTAGATTATTAATTTTATGAAATTGATGATAGTTTAACCTGAGTTACCCAGTCAAGAAAGAATTCTTATGAGGAGTGAGATGAACAGCAAGGGACAAAGCTGCAGGAATGGCACTTCCATAGCAAGAACCATAAAATTCTTTGTCAATTAAAAGGAAAATGTGAATTAACAAAACTGCTCCAACATGTGGCAATGAATAGGGGGAAATTAAAACATTACATCCCATTCCAGAGGACTCAACTTTCAATAAATCCCCATCAAAAAATGGAAAGTTCTGTGAATGCTATCCTTTTTCTGTCATCAGCCCCAAGGAAAGACACGCTTGAAGGGAGTGATTTTGGAGTCACAAAACAGAAAGAATGAAAGAAAAGCTCTCCACAGTCACTGTGGTTGGAGGAGCTGCCCTGGAGGAGCTGTGATGCTGAGGAGGTTTATTCCCTGA
Organism: Malurus cyaneus samueli; assembly: GCA_009741485.1. Classification (NCBI taxonomy): domain Eukaryota; kingdom Metazoa; phylum Chordata; class Aves; order Passeriformes; family Maluridae; genus Malurus; species Malurus cyaneus. The sequence continues at coordinate 22,764,009 of CM019222.1, forward strand.
TCCCCTGATCCACTCCAGGCTGACTCCAGATCAGCTCCATCCCCACTCCAGCCTCATGCCCTGGAGCTGGCAGCTTTCCCTGGCAGAACAGAACAGCTAGGGCTCTCCAATCTCCTGTCTGTCCTCCTGGCACCCCTGTTAGTGCCATTTACCCACTCCAGACCCGTGACAGACAGCTGGAACCCCACAGTCAACACTGGTTTTTGGTTTTTGTTTTTCAGGATGGATGTTGCCTCAAAATCTTGTGACAGTATCTGCAGGGACACAGGTGAGCAGCACATCCCTTCTTTTGCCCTCTGTCACTGCATTATTATTAATTTTCAATCATTAACCTCCAGAACACCAATTTTAAAGAAGCTTTAGGAGAACAGATCATGATTCCAACACATCCTGGCTGCTGGGCAGGCTGTAAGCACAGCTCTGGATAATTGCTATAGAAACCAGCCCAGCCCCTGCCCTAACCCTGTTGCACTTGTCAGTGGTTTGCTGCATTAGAGCAGCTCAGAACCTCTCCCACACATCAAACCCGGAGTTTTACCTGACCAAAGGAGCTGCTTGTGATGCTGTGAGAGGCAGGGACCCCGCTGAGACGGGAACTGAAACCACCCTGTGCCAACAAAGGCAAATGGAGCGTGAAACCCTGAGTGAGAGAGGCTGGGGGGGTTCCTGCAGGGGAATGGGATCCTGAGCAGCATTTTAACCTTTCCAAAGGTGAGGCTGTGATCCCTTCCCAGGGATGTGCCCTGGGTGGGTATCCAGCCTCTGGCACTCACAGCAGGGATGGGGAGCAGAGCTTTGGATGGGAAAAGCTGCAGGAAATGTTGGGGATAAGTAAAACCTTGTAAAATAAGGGCTTTGTTACCCTTGTAAAACTCCTGCTCTCTCCTGTAACTTTGGCTGACCAGAGAAGGATTGTGGGAATGGCTCAGCTAAACTGGAGGTGGAAAACAAATTCCATAATCCTGGAAAACAAGGGAGAGAGTCTGTGACAGCTCACACTGCTGTTGGATGGTTGTTTCAGACCATCATGTGTTCCTGGCATGATTTATGGTGGTTGGTTCAGACACTTTGTTGTACATCACAAGAATATAAACACAAAAGAATCTAACGTTTTAAACCCCCTGCATTTTTACAATAAATGTCTTCACACACCAAGGCTGAATCTGTGCCTCAATCACCGCAGGAAGCACCAGGGCCATATTCAGGTGTCATTTCTGGGGTTCTCCTCCACCTGGATTATCCCTCCCAGATCCCCCAAGCAGCTTTGGGGTCTGAGATCCTTGTGCCCCCACTTAACCTGAGGCTGGCACTTCTCACCTCTGCCCTTTCACTCACAGCTCTCCAGCTAAATTTGGTTAAAAAATCACAACACAAATCTTAGGAAGAAACAAACAGAGCCAAGATGCCATGTTTGGTGCTTCAGGGACACAAACAACCTTCTAAAACCTGAAATATTACCCACTTTTATTCAAACCTTTACAGGCAATGCATTCTTCCAAAGGTTTAATTTGATTTATCGCCGCCCATTCCAAACTAGGGGCACATGAAGAGCAGCACCCAGAGTGAGCAGGGTAATTCCAGCTCCCAGTTCCTGGGGTAGAATCACAACCCCACCCTTGGGAAATGCCCTCATCCCCCTTCACTGCAGATTGATCCCATCCCTCTGTTATTGGTGCAGCTGAAGAGGCGAGCGCTGACACTGTGGAGCCTCCCGAGCAGAATTTGTGAGTGCTCTGCCTCGTCAGCTGTCCCATCACAAATCTCCTTTGGCAGGGGATAAGGGGAAAGGGCTCTTTATAATTTAGCCATGAAATTTTAATTATGGGATGTAATCAGCTGGCGGTAGAATAAGGTTTGGTTGGGGAGTTGTGTGAGAGAGAGAGAACGAAAGCTGCAGGTGCTTGACATTGAAGAGGCATCGGTTCAGGTCATTGATGAAGCAGGTAATTATTGAAATTATTCAAATAAATTATTGAAATTACTGAAATAAATCATAGAAATTATTGAAGTAAATTATAGAAGTTATTGAAAAAAATTATAGAAGTTATTGAAATAAATTATAGAAATTATTGAAATAAAGCAGGTAATTATTTTGAAATAAACACTCCTTTGTAAGGATCAGACTGGGATGGATCAGCGAGGCCTCACCTTTTCTACACCCGTGTAAATTACCGACATTTGGGTTATGATACATCAAAAACAAACCAGGTACAAAACATCCCACGCCTCATTTTTCCCTTGTCACTCGTGCAAAGGTCACAAAAATCCTGCTGAAATCCTGCACAGATTTATTCCACTTGACCACTCTCTCCTGGGCACATAAAACCACACACACGAGCCCACCCTGGCAGTGCAGGAGCCTGAATTCACAACCCTTCCTTTTGGGAATTCAGGACTTCAATCTCCACTGTACATTTTTCGAGATGAAATTCAAACTACTCAGAGACAGGCCCTTCAAACCAGCAGGCAGCTCTGAGTAGCTGTGTCAGACATAAATAGGTTCTTTTAAAGCAGGGGATGTAGGAATGTTTGGTGTGATAGGTTCTCAGTAATTTGAAGGCAGGATTAAAGCAATAATACAGGCCACAGATCGTTAATGCAAATGGCCAGGTTTGCAATTCTGGACACAGCCCTGAGCTCAGGCATCAGTATTCACCAAAAGGACTTCAAAACAGAGCAGCATACTAATAATAATGAAAAAAGGAGCAAAAAGAAAAAAAAAAAAACAAACTACTCTGCAGAACCACAGCTGCTCAATATAGATCATCTTTCCATTTTAATTTGTATCATCATCTTTCCAAGTCAAATTGACTAATACCAGGGTACCTCATCCAAGGGCCGTGTGGTCCAATCAAAGATCAATTTAAAGTGTGTTGGACGAGATTGATTCATTTAATTCACGGACATCAGAAGCTTTAAGCTCGGCTCCCCTCGCCAAGGCACGACTGCAGCCACAGAAACACCCAGACAATGCCCAGCGGATGCAGATTAACTGAAATGAGCTTTTATTAACTCACCTGGAAACAGGAGCCGCAGATAAATCACCCAGAGCTCGTCCTCCCTTCGCTATCTCGCTGTGTCAGCCAGGCTGAAACTTCCCTGCTCCATTGGGATCTTCCCATCTTTCTTTGGATCAGCTCCCCCAGACTTGCAGGTGCTGATGCCTGATGATTTTTGCCTTCTCTTTTATATACCCCTTTCTATATTTTATATACCCTTTTCTATATTTTATAGACCCTTTTCTATATTTTATATACCCTTTTATATATATTATGGACCCTTTACGTACTCCTTGCCCCCTTACCCTTCCCAGCCCCAGTGGAGGCAGGAATCTGTGGGTTAGGAAGGTGGACGATGTGTCCATGTATCTTTTAACAGATTTATTTCTCAAAACCTCTCTTTTCTTATGAGGTCCATGGGGCAGAGGCATTTTTAGGGTGCTCAGAGCTTACCCAAGCACTTGGCACTGGCAGAGATTTGCTGCTTGTGCTGCTGCATCCCTCTCCTTTCAGGTCTCAGCATTATTTACTCAGAGTATTTCTGATGTGCTGTAAATCACCCATAAATGTGTTATCAAACACAGTTTTCTATCCTTTTTCTAGACCACAAATGTGAGAGCAACAGGCCTGCCTAAAGGATGGAGATCCTGAGGGGTTAAGGATAACCCGGGATGCTGGCAGCCCATCGAACAGAGAAAATTTATCTGACTCAGTAATCTGGCCTCAGTCCCCAAAACCTCCTTTTACCCTCTGGGGTCCCTTGTTCTGCTCCTCCACAGAAAGAAAACCCAAACCAGCCAAGAACAAAAGGAGCAGCAGGAGAGAGAAGAATTTCCAGCGGGTTTTGATTGAAAATTCCAAAGCAGAACGCAGATGGCATTTGGGTCCCTGAGCCATCCAACAGCCTTAGGTACCCCTTGGATAATGGTTTTTACTCCCACTTGCTGGATTTTATGCTGAAATTCATGTCTTCTGGAAATGGATCTCTTTCTGATTTTCTTTTGAACGGGGTTTTCTTCAGAGTTTGTATTTTTTCAGGTGTTTTGTACAGAAATCCCCTCTGATACCAACCCCAGAGCTCCTGGTGCCAAGCTGGCCTTTCCCTCTCCCTTCTTTCAGAACAATGAAAACTCTTAGAAATGTACTTTAAAAACTTTAAGACATAATTTCAGATTATTTTTATCCACCTTCATAATGCAAAAGCTCCTTCCAGAGGAAAATCTAATAAAAAAATGGAAAACAAAACATTAAGCTTACTCAATACTCTCAGAGCAATGCTTTGGCTGAAAAGCTGATTTAAAAACCCAAATTAGTTAATGTTTGATAATGAAATCAATAATATAATTGTATCTTTCTGGTAATGCATTTATCTGAGATTTTTCTTATTACTTTGTTTATTTTTCCACTCCAACACCATTTGCAAATTGCTTCTTGTTATAATTAAGATAAAGCAGTGATTGGAGAAATACCACAGAACGTGGTGATTCTGTTAATTTGGGCAGCACAAATCAGATGGTAAAGAAATCCATCTAAACAACCAGCAAAATCACCAAAAATTATCCTTTTCAGGTAGGAAGTATTTGCAGGGCAGTGTATTTTGATTTGGTGGAATTCAGTAATTCTACAGTTCCTATTCAGACACCTGAATAAGCTGTGCACAATTCCAATTTCTTTTTTTCTGTAGAAAATTCTGATTTCTTTGCATATAAATAAATTTACAGTGATTAGATAGAACAGCCTAAGTGCCTCAATTCCCCCGAGATTCCTCTTTTTGTCACAATAAAGTGAGGGCAGACAAATCCAGTCCCTGAAGGTGTGCCAGGATATAAAAACTCAGATTTTCTCAATGTGGGAACACAATTCTGGGTTTGTAATGAACGTGAGAGGTAACAGTCCCTACAAAGCACCTTCCTAAGCAATTTTTCCAGCTTATTTACTCCCTGATTTATCTTTTGGTCAGAATTCCAACCTCCTCCCTTCAGTTTCCTGAGCTGGAGGTGGATTTCTCAAAAAAAAAAAAAAAAAAAAAAAAAACCAAAAAAAAAACAAACCCTTACCTTGATTTGTGGCATTCCTTCACTAAATGTCCCACTTATGAGTAGAGTGAGGATTTTCATCTTGGATTTATGGCAAACCAGGCTTAAGAAGGGTCGGTGGGCTCAGGCTTTTGAACCAACAAAGAGCTTTTTGAAATCTGAAGAGAGGGGAAAAAAATTAAACAAGAATTGTGCAGTGACAGCACTGTTTTCAGAGGGTTTGTTTCGTGCAGATTTTATTTACACAACAGATATCAAAACGCTTCAAAGAAATCCCCAACAATCAGAGCAGAAATTGGGTTTCTGATGGCTGATGTCCTCCACCCTGAGAAAGTAAAATATCCCCCAGCAAAACCAACAAGACAAGCATTTGATGAAACAGAGCAGAAAGGTTTCCCCTAATGCAGGAACCAGGGATTAAATTTCCTGCCTGGCAATACACAGGAGGTCAGGAAAGATGTTGATAATGGCATTTTCTCGCTTAAAAATCTATGAGAACAAGGGATTGTTGTGTCAGGTTCAGGCTCTGCTCGGCTCTGTTTCTTTCCAGTTTGACCTCTTAATCCCATCCATCTCAGCACAGAGTTAATATCGTCCTAAATCCACTGAAGTTCTCCTTCAAAGTGGTCTGAAATCAGGGAGAATTCTTGCTTCAGGTACAAGTTGGTCCTAAGGATTTTATTTTTTAAAAAAGACATATATTTTTTTTTGGTTTTGTGGGGAAAAAGTACATCTAAATATATATTAATATTTAAGCAAAGTTCTTCTTTTTGAGTCCCCAGATTCCCAATAAATAAGATTAATTACCTTTTTTGCTATTAATCTTTTTCTAGTCTCGTAATACTGACAGTAAACATAACCAATAATCAAACCCCAATTAATTTCCAAAATGCAGCAAATTAATTAATGCACACAGGACTTACTACCATGAATAAACCCCAACATAAGAGGGATGCAGAGTTTATTGGGACAAGTTTTTCCACCCCTTTGGATCTGTCCTTTATTTTGGGTGTTTTGGTGCTTTGTTCAGATCCCAAAACTGCATTTCATTGGTGTTTTTGGGGAAGAAAACGGTTTTCCTATCTCCGCATCACAATTAAAGATATTTCTCTTCAAGCACAAGGTTTCTGAGCTGGTTTGGTTTAACTGAGCCTCACACCTGGACCAGGAGGATACCTTTGTTCAAACAATAAATCCAAAGATAAACCCCACTGAAAACATGGAAATGTTGGAAGAGAAAACACCAAAAGGCTTTGCTGAGGGATAGAAACCATCAGAAAACGTTGCTGACTATCACAAGTCCTACATTTGAAATCCAAAAAGCAAATATTGCCCTACTTACATTTTAAAATATTTATCTCAATTATTATTTGCAGAGAAAAAAAAAACCAAATGAAAGGCCAGATAAGCACCAGCAGTAGATCTGGAAGCTAATCATTAGTGAGCTGTAAGCAGATAACATTAATTGTAGATCCTCTTTGAGAATTCCTAATCACCTTGCAGCATTTCTCCTAATGACAGGAAGCACGTTAGGATGTGCCAGGCTTTCTAATAATCCCCATCATTTATTGATGCTCTATTTCTGCTCCTAAATGGGCTGAGACATTTTGAGCCGTCCAGAATTTTTGCAGAGTGTGATTGAGGGAGCTCCTGAAGCATTTCATTATCGTTAATGTTGGAAAAGACCTCCAAGATCATCGAGTCCAACCTTTGACTGAATACCCACATTCCCACCAAATCCTATCCCACAGAGCTACAACTCATTTATTGAACACCTCCAGGGGTGGTGATTCCAGCAGAATTTGGAAGAAGAAGGAAATAAAAAAAATAGAGAAATAAAGATTGAGAGGCATGAATATTGTTCAATTACACTGATAACATCCTGGGCAGTTCTATTCTTGTCCTCACAAAATCAGAACCCCATAAAATGTTTATTTAGCATAAACTGCATGCTGTAAGCTCCGGAGGAGGTGAATTTTTATAAGCAGTTAATAGCCTTAAATTAATGTTAGTGGCTGATGATTTGGGAATATTTAGTGGTCAGCACTCAAAGAGTTTGAAACAACCACAGGGGAATTGTTGCATTTTGAGAGAATGATGAAAGTCCAGATCTGAAGGTCAGGTTTCATTTCCTGCTTTGAGTTTTCCTTGTCAGGCCCCAGATTTTGGGGTTGGACATCCAAAGCTTCCCTGTCCATTTCTAGAAATGAAGAACGGACTAAAAGTGGGATCTGCTGATGAGGAAAATGAACAGAAATGTTTTGTATATTATGAGCAACCCAAACTCTCCAGTAATGACGATCATTGCCAGAAATGTGACTCCCACCAGCCTGAAACATCCCAAATTTTGACAAAAAGCACAAGACTTGCGAGACAACAGCTGTGGCTTCACAATTTGCTATTTTAGGAGCAGACTCCGAACTCTTGGCTAAATGCATTCCCTGATTCTCTCTTGTAGGATTCATTAATTTTGAGGGGAAATAGCGTGGTTTGTAATATTATTATAAATCACACACGTTACCCTCTCAGCAACAGCGCCGAGACAGAAGCAGAGCTTGCTAATTACGTGCCACAACAAAGATGATAATGAATGCCCTCATTAACTATTCCTTTATGTTTGATGAGCTAATAAATAATTTCTTCCTCGGCCATTATAAAACCATTTGGCATAAAGCCCCTCGATGCTCTCACAAGCCCCTCCAGGTAAGTTTTTATTCTGTATTTTTAATTCAATTCCGTATTTTTAAAATTTTTTGAATTTTCATTCCAAACAGGAGCAAATGTGACAAATCCACTGCAGAACAAGAGGATCTGCTCACTCAGATGCCTTTTCTTTTACAAGAGTGAAGGCAGAGCACCGAGTCCGGCGTGAAATCAATTCCAGCCACCGTGTACAGGGGAAATTTGAAATACAAATAGGGATATTCTCCAGCTATTATAAACATTGGATTTTTTCTATCAGCAGCATTGGCTTATCTGTATTATTTCCATAAAGCTCTTTGGAGTTATATGTGCAACAGCAGCCGCAACAACTTGTTCCTTACAAAAAAAAAACAAACCAACAGCGATGCAGTGCTGTTAGAGCAGCTTGAACAGCAAAATTACAAAAGAACCTTCTCTGCAGCCCTGAGAGGCACCTCTCACATGAGGTCTGAGCCTCAGAGCCGAGGGCTGGCTCAGCAAAGCTCAAAATCCACAATGATTGGGTTTGTTTGCACTGGGGGAGAGGGTCATCTGAGCAGGAATGCCAAACATTGCCCATCCTGTGGGGTTTTAGATGGGATTTGTCCCCAGAGGATGCACAACCTGTGGGACACCTCGAGAGCAGCTCGAGGGGCAGCAGGCACAGCAAACCAACCTAGATCTGTACTCCACACCACAAATCACCCCAAAAATTGTAGTAAGAGAGCCCTGACTCTGCCCACACCCAGAGAAGCTTATCAATATACTGGGATGAGTACTCACCACTTGTATTTGCAGGGGTTCCACCGTGCAGAGCAGTCTCAGGAGGGTTTTTGGGTTTCATGACGTGATGTTCTTTAAATCAAACACAATCTGAGCAATGCTCCCACCAGAGTCAGAGCCAAACAAATGGATTGTTGAGCCTGAGAGGAGGAGGGAAGATGGGAAGATTGGGGTTGAGTCATCATTTTAGCCATAATAAATCACAGAAAAAGCTGAGTTGGAAGGGACCTGCAAGGATGGAGTCCAGCTCCAGGCCCTGCTGGACAAAGCAAAAGAAAATATCAAATGGGAAATGGCTGAGTGTCCCTTCCTAAATCAGCCATGGACTGCAATTACAACAGGGGTAAAATACAGAAAAGCCTTTTACCAACTCTCAATCAACCCAAACATTTTTGTCGTAGCCAAGAAAAAGAACTTTAATGGATTTTATCTGAAATCACTGAGAGTTCAAAAACAAACCTCCAAATTCATTAAAATCTCAACCTCTCAACACACAGATCGTGTTCCTCCTTAATTTACATGCACAAACACCAAAGGAGGGTGACACCAAAAGCAAAATATCCCTCACCTTTCCACTCCAGCTTCCCCAGGGACAAATCCTGACTCTTGGAAGTTGAATTTCAGTCCTGACCATTCCAACTGACCCCATCTCTCAGGACGCTTTGCAGCCCTGTTGTTGTGCCTCACATCCAGCTCTGATTTACTGAAATAAACTGGAATTTATGCACTTGAATATCAGGGGCTTGCACAGGCAAACTTCAAGATCCATCTCAGGGCCTGGAGGTTTCTTTGAGCCGGTTCAGTGTCCTCAGCCTGGCTGAACATTTCTCCTCCTCACCCAGGAGAGCCGGGCACTGGAAGGGAAAAGAGATGTACTTGTGAAGATTAAAATCTCCTTTACAAATCGAGTGTATTAAGCATCTGTGCTACTTGGCAGCCTGGTGCATCAATTCCAACATAAAATAGTGTTAACAGCTCTCCAAGCTTTTTATCTCTCCCGGCTCCCCGCGCTCCGGGTGAATCACGCGGGCAAGAAATGGAGCTGGCCTTTCAGACAGGGAGTTAAGCAGCTCTTAAATCAGACAAGCACGATGCCCAGGCAAGGCAATTTACCTTTTTTTGATGCCATTTTAAGCAACAGCAGCACTTTGGGTGTTGGAGGAGCGCCTGTGGATGGGGGCATTATGGATGTGATCATGGCTGCTGTCAGGGCACTGCAGCAGCGCGGGTATTTATTTACAATATTTCCATTTCTGCACCACCTCCCGGGGCTGGGGGTGATCCCTCAGCAGCTCTGACATTTATTACAGGTGGAGGGGAGGAACTCACCCTGCAAATGAGCTCTGCTCCAGGGAGCTTCTAACTGGGTTAAAATAGATGAGGGGTTGGATTCTCACTCTTTATCAGCCACCATTGTTCGTCTCTTTCAGCCACAACACCACAAATTTGCCCAATTTTTGGAAACTCAAACATAGCTCAAGCCTAATGAATAATCTTAGAGTGAAGCCTAATGAATGATCTTAGAGTGATGCACATATTGAGCGTACTGTGGGCATTTAATCTTTTTTTTCAACACAGCCTGCAAAATAATTAAAAACTGAAGTGCTGCTGTTCCATTTTCTGCAGCTTAAATGAGTCACTTCAGAGGCGCCTCTAAATAAGAAAACTGCATTCAGAAAGCCAAAGGTCCAGCCTGGCTGGCGATGAGCTGAAAGGAGGAATAAATACAATTTATTTAAAAAGGAAACAAATTTTTCTTTAAAAAAAAACCCAGCTTTTTTAATAGAAAAGCAGTTTTCCTTCTCACTTTCCTGTTTTAAGAAGGAAAACAATGTATAAATTTGTTCTTAAAAATGGTAATAAGTTAGAGAAATTAAAGATGAAGAAGATCAATTTCAGTAGGGCGCTGATGAATGTGTGCAATCATTGCTTTAAAGCAAATTTTCTACTGGGCAGAGTTTTCCCAGCTGCTCCCAGGTGGATTCAGTGGCCAGATTTGGGAAGCCATCAGGAGGAGGACAGGACACCCCAAGGATGCCAAAAACACAGGGGTGCCTTCAGTCACCAATTTTTCCCATGGCAAAAGAGAGAGAAAAAACAGAAAAAGCGGAGTTTTCAAAGGGAATTTCAGGAAACAAGTTTGTTTTGACACCACATCATTTGCTCTTTGCAAGACCAGAGCTGTAAATGCCTTTAATGATGCAAATAAATTTTGGGAAGAGCCACTGAGGCTCCAGGAGTGGAGGCATTTTTATAAGGAAAACATCCTGAATTATTGGAACCCACTGAAAGCGTTATTGGGAAATTACAGCAGCGTCTGGCCCTGAATTATCAATAAACAACATGCAGGGGAACCATTCACCCAAACAAGTCATGTGTCTGTTAGGAAATATTCCCCACAACAAGGTTTAAATAGAAGACACTGTGATTAAATGCAGTTTAATTAACGGGCACAATTAACTAATGAAAAGGAAGTGTTTCCCATTATTAGTTAGTACCTGCAGTGGAAAAACACTATTGCGAATATCCACTGCATGTTGAGGAAGCACAGAGACAAATTCTTCACTGAAATATCGATAATTAATGAATTTACCTTCATCTAGTGATTATGGGAACCACAAATTTCAATTTTAGATGCTCTCTCATTCCATGGAAAAGCAAGAGACAGATTCAAAAGGGACACTGGAATAGAGGTGGTGGTGACTGAAGTGTTCTACAACAGAGTGCTGGAAAAGCCCAGATCCTCAAAAGGAGTTCAGGTAAATAAAAGAGATGAATTTGTAGGATTTGAATCCCAAAATCCCAGGATGGTTTGGGTTGGAAGGAACCTAAAGGCTCATCCCATCCACCCCTGCCATAGGCAGGGACACCTCCCACTGTCCCAGGCTGCTCCAGCCCCAATGTCCAGCCTGGCCTTGGGCACTGCCAGGGATCCAGGGGCAGCCACAGCTGCTCTGGGCACCCTGTGCCAGGCCCTCCCACCCTCCAGGCAACAATTCCTTCCCAAAATCCCATCTCAACCTGTTCCCTCTCAATTTAAATCCACTTTCCCTTGTCCAGCCACTCCAGGCCCTTTGATGTGCCATGATCACAACAATCTGGAAAAGAGGAGCTGAATGAATGGGGAAGCTCTACTAATTCTTAATAATACACCAAATATTCTTCACCAAAAAAAAATTATTAACTGCAACAGATTTCTGTAGATCAATAAACGGCTGCCACTCATTGAAGGATTCAATTTTGTGTTGGAACTTTGGTGTTTTCTGCAAATGAAAGCAGCAAGACAATGCTCCGGTATTTCAGTGCTGCACCACAACAAACTCACCAGACCGAATTCGAGGATCTCGGTCGAGGAGATTAAATTTTTCCAGACCATGGAAACAGCTCCTGCTGGTTTGCCCTTTTTTAATCAAAGCTGCTGCTTTCCCAGGTGAGGCTGTGGAGTGCAGCTGACCCTGGAGATGGAATTCTGGGGATGGAGCTGTTGTACTGCTGGTTCTGTTGCAGGGAGGAGGAGGATCCCACACCCCCTCCGTGTGAACCTGGCTAAAAACAAAGAATTCAGCTTCTGTTATAAAGAACAACCCCTCAGGAAAGACTTGTTCTACCTCTGCATTAATATGAGGAAAACAACAATTTCATGGGGGTTTCTCACCCGAAGCAGCTCTTCATAAATCCCTAAAAGCTCTGCAGTACCCAAAGGATTGGCTCCACATTTCCTGCCCAAGGATCCTCCCCCACACTCCCAAACAAGTTTAAAATCTGTGGTTCATTCAGTTCTGTACCACAGTTCATCTGTTTTTGTCAATCTGTTCATCTCCCCAAATATTTAGTGACCCTCAGTTATTTTACTGTTTTGTAGTTTTCTGCAATATTGTGTTTCCATTTTCTTTTGTTTTCTGTCTCACCATTAGGTCTCCTCAGCAATTTACAGCCCTAAGTTCACTCTGTATTACATAAAATGACCTCCAATTTCGGTGGGTACTCCCAATTCCATTTACACCTCTGTCCAGCAGCCCCAGGATCCTGAAATTTCCATCCTTTTATTGCTTGGGTGCCTCTATGGCGACTCCTGGGTGTCTCTATAACGCTTAAGAAAATAATAATAATCTATTTTATAACCTTGCTTCAGCAAAGCTTTATTTATTACAGCGCACTGAACCACAGATATCCACAATTCTCCAGGGAAAAGAAGTTTGTTGGTTATGACAGCACCGTGTCTCCTTTTATTCTGATGCAAGTAAAAAGCAGAGTAAATCAAATAAATTTACTTTAGGCTGCACAACATGAGGATAAAGGAAAAGAGGTGCAGTGAGGATCATTTCCACATCAAACTGGCAAACAGGTTGGAGTCGTGATCACATCAATGTGATCTGATTTAGAGAAATTCCAAATTAAGTTTTTATTCAAAGTAATGCTCCAATTCCTGCAGCATAAATGGCAGGGAATGATCCTGCAGGAGATGGGCAGGCAGGTTTTCCCCAGGGTGTGGTTAGAGGTGTAAATATAACAGCAAAGCAGATGAATAATTTCACTTTTAGCATCACTAAAAGCATATTTATAAATAGATACAATTTATATAAAAAATATAATATTTTAATTTAATATGTATGTAATACATAATCATAATATATTATATATATTAAATATATTAAAAACCTATTTGATAATATATACTAATATATTAAATATATATGTATTATGATTTGATATTACATAATTCAATAAATTTATTATATATTTTTGTATTTTACATATTAATATGTACTAAACATATTTAATATATACTGAGTACATCAATATTTTGCAGTCCCACTGAAATTTCCAATTTCAAAAATCCCTCAAATGTTCATTAAAAAAAAAAAAAAAGTCAAAAAATTAACTTTCTACGCAGAGACAGGAACACATCTCCCAGTTCCTTTTCCCATGGAATGCAGGAACTCCACATGATCAGACTTTCCTTTTTTATACCCCTGCCTCCCTGAGAGCCCCAGCTTTGTGGGATTAAACACACGACAGCCTTTGCTTGGAGTTTACATCGCTGGGAAAGATTTTCCAAGGCTGTGGAGAAAATGGAGATTAGTCCTGCCTTGCTCTACTTTTGTTCCAGACGCATTTGGAGTGCGCAGGGGAGGAGGAAGCGCTCTGAGGCAGCGCCAGGAAGGCTTAGCCCCATTTCACACCACTTAATCGCAGCTTACAAACAGCAGGGGACAAGAAATCAACTCTTTTCCCGTTCCTAAACATTCTGGAGTTTGTTTCTGAGTGTGTTTTCCTCTGAGGAGGAAATAGCTGATTTAACATGCTTATTAAGACAAAGGGATGAGCTCTATCCTGGTTTTAATTGGGTTGTATCAAACCTAGATGGAAGGAATGTGTTGGTGGGGTTTTTTACAACAGAGTAATTAATTTAATTTACCATTTCCATGCTGCTCGTTATTAAATTCTTTACAATTTAATACCTAAATTAATTAATACCTAAATGGCCGTGCTAAAAAAGTAAAAAGTCCATGATGTTCAGGGATGTGCACTCCAATAATCACAGAATTCTTGCAGCATTTGCTGCTTTTCCAGTGCAAGAGTTCAGGAACACAACACACAGACCACAAAGTGCTGCACATTGCAATGCAGAGCTCCAAGGGGCGGGGAAAGGGGAATTTAAATCTTCCCCAATCATGGAGTGCTTTGGGTTGGAAGGGATGTTAAACCTCCCCCAGTGCCACCCCTGCCATGGCAGGGACACCTCCCACTGTCCCAGGCTGCTCCAAACTCCCAACCTGGCCTTGGGCACTACCAGGGATCCAGGGAAACATCTCCAACCATCTCCCATCACCTCTCAGGAAGGTGGAAAACTACTCACCCCTTGTTGGAAAACTTCTTTACACCTTCTGCTAATGCTGCACGTCCAGATGGGCAAAAATTGAGGAACGCATCACGGAAAATAAATCCTCATTTTACTCATACGGATGGAATTAGGTTTGAGTACAGGCAAGCAAATGTAGCTCTTTGAATTCTGAAGCTCCTGGCACTCAGAAAAATGCAGAACACTGAAGGGGAGGGAGGGGAACAATTCCTTGTGGAGAGAGAGGTTCAGAGCCGTGCGACAGGTCAAGGTGGAATTGCTGCCTCACAAAAGCTCCATTCACCAGAGCAGAGCATCAGAACCCATTCCTCTCATCAGATGATTAATGCAGAGATAACGACTCCTGCAAAAAGGCAAGGGTTTGATATTATTGTTATTTTTTTTGCCTGTGTCACGCTGGAGTATGTGGGCAAAGAAAAAAAAAATTCCTTACTGAGGCAGAATACGGAATTCTTCTCCTGAATAAAAGTTCAAATACCATTAACTAATCCATTGTACAGATGAAAAAGGCCCATTGAGACGAAGAATAAATACCTGGAATTCCCTCTCCTGCTATTCATTTTGGAGACATGAAAAACCATCACACTTGAGGCAAAGTAATGAGCTGCGGTCGCTTTTTTTGTGCTGTTTAAGTGCTTGAAGCACTTTATGGATTTTATGGTACCCATAATACAAAATTTGCAAATATGTACAACATTTTTAGCTCTGGGAAAAGATTTTAAATGCTAAGATTTAGTTGAGAAGCCTTAGGAACGAGTGCAACATCTTGTGAACAGCAATAAATAATTTTTACAGCAGAATAAATAAGGATTTTGATAATTAATAACTTCCTAATTTGTTTTAGAAAAGATTGATGTTAAATAATCAATCATTTTTGCTTTTATGGAGGGATGCACACCTGTTTGGACAAGCCTGCCTGATTTATTTTTTTTTACCCCCGCTGGATTTATTTGCATTACCTATAAATAAAACAGCCCAGCCACATTCTGCAGCAGATATATTGTCCCCAAGTTCCGAGGTGACAGCGGCGCATCCAAAAACGTCCCCGCCTCCCACCAGCTTTATCGGCGTGCCACAGGGAAAGGTTAAAAATACCATGAAATAATGATTCCAGAATGATCCCAGCGCTCAAAAGGCGTCGTTCTGCCACGGCAGAGCCATCACTCACCACAAAATGACTCTGGAGAGCAGGGGCTGAGCGCCCCTTGGCTCCGGTTATTCTTTCTGCTCCCAAAAGTTTCTCGTGTGGGTTTGTCTCGTTCCCTCGGGCAGAGCCAAGCTGAGAACTCAGATTATAACCAGTTTTGTGGCTGTCCCCCTGGCTGCCCTGTCCCTGCTTTCCCAGGTTGGGATCCAGGTTGGGATTGTGTCGCTGGCAGCTCCAGCGCTCCCGACGTTTCCACCTTCTCTTCCTGTTGTTCCTGCAATCCCAGCCAGGAGTTCACCCAATAAAAATCCATCAGTGTGACTTCTCCAGCAGCCATTCCAGCTGCCAGCTTCGCCAGCAGTGTTCCAACTTGTGCTTTCAGCTTTCTCCCATCTTATCTCTCATATAGATAGATAGATAGATAGATAGATAGATAGATAGATAGATAGATTAGATAGATATTTTTCCCCCTAGGTTCTATCAAAACTCCCTTTAGAGCCAGAGGAAAGTTTTCTACAAACTCCAAAATAAATTTTACAAAGCCTTAAAGCAATTAGACTGAATCTAAAACAATTGGCATTGTTGCATAAACAACTTTATCAGGTTATTTATGAAGTGGCCTCTCCTTTTTTTTTTTTAAACAGTTACCCTGCCTAGAATTTTCCAGTGGCTCTGAAAATCTGCACATCAGATCTACAAGTGTGAGCTTTCAAAACATTCTTTCTCATCAAAAAGAAGAGGAAAGTGGCATTAGTAACACAATTAGCACTCAGCCTGTTTCAAGCTGCTAATGCTCAGCTTATTTTTAAGTCCTTTTTATCCTCACCTCACCTACAGCCACTTAAATAAAATACAGACAATTTCCTCAACACAGACACTGAAAGGTGAGCATTCAGCAGGATTGGAGATAATTAAAAGCAACGAGAGACAACTCTCAGCACTTTCAAGTTCAGGATGGGCTTGGGAAGGGAAACTCTCCCAGCTCGTGGTTTGCTGCTGATTTTAAAACACTGAACCATCAAACTCCAATTTAACTCCAACAACAAAATAATGAGTGGAGGAGTGGGACAGGGAGCTCAGAGGTGGAACTCCAAAGCAGCAGTGGCTTTGGAGATGGGATAAAATGGGATTGAGTCCATGGCTGTGTTATGGTTCACAAAACAAAATCATGGGCAGCCTTTTTGTTGGAATAAAAAAAGAGAAGGAAGAGCCTTTTTTCCTCCCAATTAAATTATTGCCAGAAAATATTCCCTTGCTGACAAAGTGTGTCTTTCTAAAGGCAGGAAAAATGGTGTGTCAGTAACAAATGAGAAACTCCTGATACAGAACAAATTCTCCTCACCTGGAGGAAGATGGAGCTCTAATAGACAACATATTCATAAAGAAGGAACTGGGGCACTTCCAAGATAACCTTAAATGCCAACAAATCCCAGAGCAGGAATGCTGTGTGTCAAAATAAAAACTCGTAGTGAGAGGCCCTTTTGAGGAATTGATATTAAATGGGGGTGGCTTTTCTTTGTTTTAATTACAGTGAGGACTTTGGACACGCAGAGATGGATTTTCATGCGCTTTACAGCTCCACAGTGATTCTTGAGAAAGTTTATATTGTCCCTGTCCTAGAGGGCTCTAAATGAATGCCATCATTACAGGATGGACATCAACAACAAAATCAGCACCAGCAGGGTCCAAATCATCAATGTGAAAAACAAGGACCACTCCATCCCTGGGTTGCATCCATCCTGTGCACCCCAAAAGGGAAATCTGGGACTGAATTAAAGATAAGACTGAAATAAAGATGAGGTCAGGAGAGACAGAGAGCCCTGACAGACTCTGGAGCATTAACTCTTGCTGTAAATGCAGCTGTCACTGCACTCTTTTAACCAGGCAGAAATTCCCAAATAAATCAGTGCTGAGGGCTGACCTTCGGAGAGCGCCACAAATTACCAGGAATATTCAACAGCTTTTCTTTCCATGCTGGCACTGACAGACCCTCTGCAATAAAGATTTATGTCCTGCACACACGAGGAGCTGAATAAAGTTTACCTGGAACAAGCTGAAATGCCTCGAGGAGCGCAGCTCTGGAGCAATCAATAACATCCCACCTCCCGATGTTCCACTCCAGACACTCATTAAAAGTGTAATATGGATGATAATTATAAAAGAGGAATTTCTTTTGTACTCCCGTACTCATTTTAATTAGAGGCCGTAACCCACTTCCTGCTGCATTCATGCCTCGCGTTTTTCTGTCACCAGAATTAATTATTTCATTATAAAAACAGCAGCCCAAGCTTTGAAGGCGATGAGGTGGAGATCCAGAGGTGGATGGTGGGGCAGGATGCACAAATCATCAAAAGCTGAATAAACCAAATTGTAAAAACTGTGGCATCCACTTGTTAGACCTGGAAGGGTGTTTTAAAATTGCTTCATGATTGAAAAAATGCTGCCTAATTAATCAGAACCTCATCAGGCCAAGACTGTGAGTAAAGTCAGAGTAATTGTGGTTGATGTGAGGAAAACTGTGCGTGGTTTCCTGGAGTTTGCTCAGTCACTGGGTAGCAACCAAAGAAATATTCCTTTGTTAAAAATATGGAAAATGGTGACACAGGACAAGAAAAATGAAGGAAAAAAATATGGGAGCAGAATGGGTTTTACCTTTGTTACTTGTAGTGGGAACAAGCCCTTAGGATGGAGAATTAGGATAGAAATGAGGAGGCTCTGGCCCTAAATCCTGGTCCTAAATCATAATTCTCATCCCTGCATTTCCCTTAAGATTCACAGAGAACCACAAAAGGATCTTCTTCCCACAGCACCTGCACTGAAATGCTTGCCCCAATACCCTGCTCAGTAATTTAATAATTAATATTGTTTCTACAGTGTGTTATCCTCAAATAGAACACTCAGAGGAGGGAAATTTTCCAGTTAGGATTGGGATTTTTTTCCCCAATGTTTATATGTTCAACTGAGCAGCCAACAAAGAAAAGGATTGGATTCTCCAACCCTACAATGGAGAAATGAGTAGGAGCAAGTCCTTTAACTGTGACTACACAAATCCTTAATTTTCTGACTCGCAGATGATCCAAACACAGATCTTCACAGCATTTGTGCACAGAAAGTTCATTAAAAAGCCATTTTTCTGTTATTTATAAGCAACTGCCAGCATTGGGAACCACGGTGTGGGCAGCGTTTTACAGATCAGCCACCCAGCTGATTTAATGCACTCTCAAGTGCAAACAAACAAGCAGAATCCTGGTTTTGCAGATTTAAGTCTTTGAGTAATGCCTGTGGCTTGCTGAAAATCCTTTTTTATTGAAAATTGAATATGTCAGCTCAGCCATCACTTTAATTTGTTTTAAAAGATTTATTAGGGTTTGATGGTTTTCCTCTTGCTTGATTTTCGTGTGTTTTCCTGATGAAATTAAAATCATTGGAGCTTCCACTAGAGAAGAACTTCATCAATGTGTCAGGAAGAGCACGGTTTTAATAAAACACTCGGGGAAAGTTTCTTGAGGAAACATTTTTTAAACTTTTGAGGAGGAACAAGGAGTTCACATAGCTGGAGGAACGGAAAGTGCAGCACTAACAACCTGCAGAGCTGAGCTTTGGTGTTCTGGGTTTGCTGGGGAGCTGCTCTGAGTTCTCAATTCTGTGTTCTGAGTTCTGATCTCCGAGTTCTCAATTCTGAGTTCAGAATTCTGAGTTCTCAGTTCTGAGTTCTGCATTCTGAATTCTGAGTTTGAGTTTTGAGTTCTGAATTCTGCTTCTCCTCAGCAGCACAGACACAGCTCTCTCCTGCTCCCGATGCTCCATTTCAACAGCTCCTCAGCTGGGTTTCGTAGTTTGGAAGCTTCTGGATGGATTTCAGATTCCAGGTTTAGTGCTGCTGCTGTGTGAAGAAGCCTTTGTGCACCAGAAATCGATATCCACTCCTCTGTGGCCACCCCGGGATGAGCTGAGGTGAGATTTTACTGGTGAGAGAAAATTCAGTCCAAGATTCACAGGAACCAACCCTGGGATCCCAAATCTTGGAATTCAAACTCCCCACTTTGAAAGCAGGGGTCCTGGAAAAGAAGAGAGAGAGCAGGCTCAAAATGAAGAGAATGAGAATGGGTTCAGTTTTTAAAAGTTGGAAAATATTTAAAATTTTTAAAAAATCTTCTTAGCTGCAAATAAGGAAATGCAGGAATTTGATGTAAATACGGATCACTTAGTTATAAAGAAAAGGTGGAAAAAACTTTAAAATTATTTTCTCTGCTCTTGGATCAATGTGCAATTGATTAATTTGGAGGTGAGAACTGTGATTTCTCTTTTATTGATGTCGTAGCTGCAATATTTCAAATGAACAGCCTGGACTTCCAATTTACATGAAAAAAAGTGGATTTTTTTTTAACCATCTCATGCATGATGCCGCATATTTTTACTTCCATTTCTGACAGGATGCGAAAATTGGCAACTTCTCTTGTTTTGAGCTCGCCTGGTGGACAAAAGGATGATTCTTCTTTTCCCAGCACAGCCAAATCCAAATGTGCAGGATGGGATTTCGCCAGATGACAATGAACTCCCAGCTTGTGTTTAACAGAGCCCTCAGACTGATTATGAAATGATTTCTGAAAGGCAAAGGGATGCTGCTGGGACTGACCGAAATGGGGAAGTGTCAGTGTTGATAAATTCTTCAGACAAAAGGATAATAGGTGAAGGCTCACATTTCAGTCCTGATGTGCATTCCCAGCCCAGATAAATAATTGGGAACTGCTTTTGCTGTTCGTGCCCTGCTCAGAGCAATTGCTGGAACAGCAGTTAAGGTGTGAACATATTTTATATTAATTTAGCTGGCTGTGCCACGCTCCTGCATCCTGCCAAGGCTGTGGTTTCTCTATTCCCTCGATCCTCACTCCTGAAGATGCAACAGCAGCTCTGACGTCAATCAAAGTTTCTGGGCTCCCACCAGAGCAGCCAAAATCCAATCAGCAAAGCCCAGCCAGGATCTGGGCGATGGAGACATTCCTGAATTTGGAGGTGCAATAACTTAAGGAAAGCTTGGGGTTGTTTCACACATTCTGGATTTTTCTGGGTGCACTGAATCAGCATTCTATAATGGTAATAACTCAGAAAGCAGTAAAAGGGTATAAAAAAAAAAAAACAAAAAATGAAAAAAAAAAAACTAGAAAGAAAACATTTCATACTTTTCCTCATAAGAAATAAGTTTTCCATGAGTGGCTTTTCCCTTTTCCTGGACACAAAAGCAGATTTTCATCCTTGCCTATAAAACATAGAGAGACCATTTACCAGAGCTTGTCGTGCGTCCTTTCCTTTGGTGCATAAAACAAATTCCTCCCACCAAAAAAAGCCCAGAATCAAACTGAAATTCAACAGAAAATGAAAAGGAAACCAACTCTTGACTTCAAAACATTTCCTTGATATCACTAACCACGGTTCCGTCCCCATTTTTTGATTCAGCACCTTTTCCCTCACCCAGCAATAGGAGCAGGAGCAAACTCCACCAGAAATCAATGGAAAGTTTTACTGCAGATTAATTGAACTGCACATGGACAAATCAAAAGGAATTAGCAATTTAAAAATAAAAATAGTCCCTTTGGGGCACAGTGGTGGGGACTGGGGGAGGTTTCAGCACATAAACCATGTCCATCCCAGCTCCTGCCCTGCCTGGACCATGGGCATGAGGATTAGAGGAGCGTGGCATCACTCCAGAGAAACTTTCTGGGAAAATTAAGGGCTTCTCTCATTAATATTTGATTTTTTTTTCTCTCATCTTTTAGCTTGGGCTCAGCTCTGCTGTAATTTTGCCACGTACACTCCCAGCATGGATTTGAGCAGCGCGTGCCACATGCACAGATGCCAAAAACCAGGAGAAAATCCTTTGCAATCCTCGAATGACAAAAACCAGTGGTGCAGGACAGCACTAAACACCAGCAGTTGGGTTTTGGCTCTGACTCCTCAAACAGAGTCCAAAACACAAACAGAATTTGGAACAGAACCCTGAAACTCAGGCACCTCCCTCAAAAAGCACCAAGAGACGCAAAGGTGATGTTCACAACCAACAAAGAATTACAAAAAAAATTCCTTTTTTAAAAATAATTTCCATGCACATTAAAGCTATTCTTTCAACAGCTGTGAACATTGAATCCATGGCATGAAGGATGGTCTGCTCAGATTGCTCCAGAACAGCCCAAAAGGCCCCTCCTGGGGGTGGGAAAAGGTGTCAGAATGAATTCTGAGTTCAAACAGTCCCAGTTACACAAATCATAACCCCCAAGAGCTGCTCCAGCTCCTGCACTGAGTTATTTGGCCACGTTTCTCTTTCTGGTTCATTTGATTCCTCTTTTTGCCCTCTCTGCCATTTTCTTTCATTTCCCTCTCTGTTTTTCCAGGAAGAAGCACTGACCAAAACCCACCCCGTTCCTGCTTTTCCTCCCAGATCTACTGGAAATTCTCCATGAATATTCCTTGTCTGGGGAAAGCAAGATGAGGCTGAAAGAAAATATCTAAAATAATACTGGATGGGTTAACTGGGTTGAGTAACCAACCTAACCCTCCACGTGCAACCATTTCTGCTAAAATCCAATCCCATTTTCTGGGAAGAAAACCCCTCATTAAAGTGTTCCTGAAATCTGTGCTCGATATATATTTAACTACAAGAGGGCAGGAGTTTTAGCAGAACATCTCAACAGAGGTTGGCCTAAATACCTCTAATATTGGCATTTTACTCTGCAATTAACATAATTTACACCATGGAGCTAATTTTCTTTCCAAAAAAATCAATTCCTCTGATAAAATCTATTTCCAAAGACTTTTACAGAGCAAAATCATTTAGTTGCTGGATGGATTTAGCTGCCCTGCTGTGAGGTCAGAGCTGGGAGGCAGATAATGTACTGATGGCTTTCCAGTTTCCTTCTTTAAGCACCGTTCTCCACTGCCCTTATTTCACCATGAAAAGAGCATTTAATTTCACTGCTCCCAAGCCCTGCCTCCAGGCACGCAGGTTTGCTTCAAAGACAAGAATTACGTGTGCAGTTTATGAAGATGTAACATGCTAAATAGGAAAATACAGAAAGGAAAAGCGTTTAACAATCCATGCACGGAGATTTAATAAAAAAATTAAATTTCTGTTGAAAATATCAACCCACAAAGTGGGGGTGGAGCTCAGTCCCAGGCTTCTCCTCACGTCCCTCCCACCCCTTCTGTTCTGATCCCATTCCTCTCCGTCCTGGGTTCCTTCTGTGCCTCCGCATGCCCATCCCAAGGCTCAGGGATGGGAACAGCTCCAACTGCTCCAGCTGAGGGCACAGCCAGGCTTTGCAGAGTGACAAACCATGATCCCTGCCTTGGTCTCGCTGGTTTTTCCCATTTAGAGTTGTGGAAAAGTCAAATTCTGTGTAAGACACGGAGGACGCACCAGAATTTCACGGCAGATCCCTGTTCCCTACATTCCTGGGGGACTTCGTGTTTTCCACCTCGACACATCAGAGCAGGTGAGGAGGGAGAAATAACCTGGCAAGATTGATAAAGCTCCTTTCTTAGGGGCTTTGCTCCCAGAGAACCCCAATTCCCAGCCAGGAAACAAAATATGATGTAAGTTACACAAGAGTTACACAAGAGGGGCTCCAAATTGATTAATAATCACATTTACCTCCAAAGCATAGCCGCACATTTCTCTGCAAAATACGATTATTTTCCATCATGGCTGCACGTTTCTCTGCAAAATACAATTATTTTCCATCATGGCTGCACATTTTTCTGAAAAATACAATTATTTTCCATCATGGCTGCACGTTTTCTGAAAAATACGATTATTTTCCATCATGGCTGCACGTTTCTCTGAAAAATACGATTATTTTCCATCATGTGAGCCCTTTGTCACCTCTAAAGAGTGACCACACCCTGAAAGCCCCAAGCTCCAAGGGTAACCAGGGCTGGCTGTACCTGCAAGGGGGGATAACCCAGGACACCTTGACCCAGCAGAGCAAGGGTGAGCGCCCAGCGCTCCAGGCACGTTTGTCAGGGGGAAATAGAGCATGCAGCTAATCCTCCAGAGTGCTGGGATTTTATTTGAGGAGATTTACTCCATGCTCTGTTTCACCCATCCCCAAAACTGTTATTTTAATTCGCAGCATTTGTGCCCGACGCTTCTTTATTTTTTTCCCCCTGTTAAGATTTAGTGCTTTTGATTTGGAAAAAAAAAAATGTGTTTGTCCCGTGGCAAATTGGGGTGGCTGAAATGCAAGTTTGTTTTGTACAATGCACCACCTACCAGTGAGGTTTTGGGGTTAAATTTAAGCAATGCAGAGCTCCCTTAAATTCCTCTGAAGGCAGAAAGGGTTCACAACAGCCCAGAAAAATGAAAAAAAAAAAAAAAAGGAAAAAAAAAAAACAAACCCCCTATCTCCCTCACTGCTAACAAACTGTATTTTATTGTTCAGGAGTAACAAAATGAGGGCTCAGCATTTTGAGTCGCCACTGATGGAATATTAACATCATGTCCACTGTGAGCCTGAGGCAAAATCCACTAAAATCGGGGGAAGAAATTCCATCAGCTCCAACAGGTTTTATATCAGATTCTACCTCAGCAATTTGCAGGGTGAGACCTGGGCCCCACTGAAGGATAATGGGAAAGGTCTCATTGACTCCAAGGGAAGCAGAATTGCTCCTGCTGCAGTTAAGGGGCAAAAAAATGCTCTGGTTCCCTGCTCATTGTGAGAAGAAATTCTGGGAATGGCACCTCTGATCCATCATTTACCTTCTGGGATGTTTTATATTAGGGACACAAACCACAGAAAAACAGGAAAACAAGAAAACGAGGAGAATTCCTGAGGGCATCTGAAAAGCATTGGCTGTATTTTCAGAATAATCAATCACATTCCATAACCTTCCTCCTCGGTGTTTTTCAGGATATGGGAACAGTGTTACCTTCAAGACTTTAAGCTGATTTTGATTTGGGATGGGGTTTTTTTCCAGCTTTTCTTTGAGCAATGCCATTAAATGGTGGCCTGCACCCAGGAGATCACAGCTAATTATGTACAACTCCCTCACAAAGGCTTTGTTTGCTCTTCAGCTCCATTTGTTGAATGAGATCAGAGCTTTTTCTTCGTCGGGACTTTTTTTTGGGATGTGCTGCGAGGAGCCAGATGTCGAAAAACCCAACCTGAGAATTAACTCCAGTCGCTGTCAGAGATAAAAGATGTCATTATGCTTGTGCTGCATGTGTCTGTGACTGATTCAAATGATGCCTTCCACAGACGACTTAAACCGTATTTAAATCTCTATTTATAGTGGGTAATCAGCTGTCTGGCACAGCCCTTCCTGTGGAGACATTCCCATCTTTTCTGGTTCCTCCACGGCTATTCCTGGAATATCACAGCCATCCAAAATACTCTCCATGAGTAAAGCTACAGCCAAAAGAAATCTGATTTCTATTCCGTGCATGCTGCAGGAGGATTTAGGCAAAACTCTCTTCAGAGACCACTTCCCACCGTGCCATGAGGTGTAAAACACGGCGTGTGTCATCTGACACGGGGGAAAGCAACCAGAGCCAGGCAGGACAGAGCCAAAACCCCCCAAAATGAGTCCTTTTAGCCAGCAGCTCTCTCAAGAGATGGACTTGGACGAGGAGGAATGGTTTCAGACTCACAGAGGGCAAGGATGGATGGGATTTTGGGCAGGAATTGTTCCCTGTAGGGTGGTGAGCCCTGGCACAGGGTGCCCAGAGCAGCTGTGGCTGCCCCTGGATCCCTGGCAGTGTCCAAGGCCAGGCTGGACATTGGGGCTGGAGCAGCCTGGGACAGTGGGAGGTGTCTCTGCCATGGATGGAGTGGGATGAGATGATCTTTAAGGTCCCTCCTACCCCAAACCATCCATGATTCCATGACCAAATGCATTTGTGGTCTAATGAGATGATCGCTCAGCCCACACCAACCCTCGTTAGATGCTCCCACTCACCCAGAACCTTCACTCCACACAAAAGGAGCGTGACACAGTTATGGAAACACCCAGAGAGATCCTAAAATGTTCAGAACAGGGACAGCACAATCCTGGACTTTTGGCCCACTCATCTCCAGCAGCAGAAGCTCCTCTGCATTCCAGCCCCAGGGGTTTGCCAGGTTTATGGCCACAGTTCAAGGAATAAAGGCAGAGTAATGGGATATTTCCAACAAAAGCACCAGGATGACACTGATTTTCTGCCCTTTCCCACCCAATTGCCAAAAAACAAGGTAGGAAACATCCTTGGAGACATTTCTCCCAAAAACCCCACGGGGGATTGAGGACTTGGACTCACTCAAAGACTGAACTAAAATTCATCCACTAAACTACACAGCAGCAGCTCCTACTAAAGATTCATGAGATCACCACCAAGGACATTTTTCTGCCTCATCCCGGCTACAAAATCATGTTCTGTACTTCTTCTGCATTTCACAATGTTGTAAATGGCAAACTGCAGCCTTTTCAAAGTTGAAAAACACCCCCCAACTTCCTTTCTCATTTGAATCCTGTTGTCACAGAGCGGGAGCAGATGTGCAAATGTTTGTTTACTCGGTTCTTGATAGTAGGCATTTGCCAGCAGATGCATGAAATTAATTTCTGCTCCAGTATTAAAAATCATTTCCTCGATTTAAATGTCTCCTTGATAAAGAAACAGGATCACAAAGTGCTCCAGTTGATGAAGCAGCACAAATAGAAACAATACTTCCTATTTTGGGAGTGCTATTTCTATTTGCTTAGATTGCACAGGGTGTCTTGCAGGAAAACAAATAATTATTTTTCAAGCCTTCCATCCAAACATTTCCCTTTGGGATGTGTTTCCAAGAGCAGCATAGGAGAATAGACATTTTTAATTGCAAGAAATAGAATTTTGGCGTCAGGCCGCAATTTCCGTAGGTTTCACACAGCCAAAGGAAAAGGTGGGATTTCACACCCTTGGTTTTGCCTCTTTTTCCAATTTTGGGGAGCACTGGGAAGTTGCAAAAGAACATTTCAATAGCAGAGAATAAATGCTTTACTCCCACCCGTCCACTGCCTCTTTTCAGGGAATTTTAGGGAGCAAACAACACTTTGTGAGATTCCACTTCATGAGATTTTACAAATACACCCAGAGCACCACCACACAGAGCTTCTTCCAGGAAAAGACCCCATAGCACTTGATTAATTAATTAATTTAAGCTCCACGACATGCCTCTCCACATCTGAAGACATTTTTTTTCTCACTCCCACTTCTCCCAAGCTCAAGGTCTGTTCCTGGATCACTGGATGCCATCCCATGGTGACACAGAGGAGTCATTAATAAAGATTCTCCTAAAATATCTGTGCTGCTCCATGCTGATCCTGTGGCTCTTCCAGACAATGTCCTGGGAGGTGGCAGCTCTGAAATCCTGGGGAATATTTTGACACATCCCACCCTACAACATCTGGAATTGGGAGCCACATCTGATCCTTGCAACAAGAGCTGCAGGAGAGCTGACATGAGGTCTGCTGTAAACACATCAAAAATCACTTCATTTGCCTACATTTATCTCAGGTGAATCTCTGCAGCCCTCAGCAGCGCCTTATATTAAAATTCTGCTTTAAAATCCAGCGTTAATTAAGCAATTAAGGATGGCAAGGCTTATTTTATGGCATCATTCACTCCTGGTTTGATTGTGCTGTGAGGTTAACACCACCAACCAGGTTTTATGGCCCCATGAAAAGCTGTCTTCCTTTCCTTATTGCTTTTATAAGAGGTAATAACAAATTCTTCTTTATGTATTTTAAATTATTTGCTTGATAACAGAGTGGTCTTATTGTCTGCCACATTGGCATAAGGTGCTGTCAGCTGGAGCTCAGTTTGAGACAAATCTGCACCAGGCAGCAAATTAAAGCACTCCAGACAAAAAACAACCACCCAGAAAAACCCAGCAGCAACATTCATTACCAGTTTAGAAAAGGAAAGGATTTGGGAATGCAGAAAATTCAGTTTGGGGAAAGATGGTAGGGATTGGTGGGCATTGCTTGTGAGGTCGAGGGTTGAGACCTCACTGGGTGAGGCTTGTGGGACAAAATGATGGATTTTAGCTGGAAAATGTAATCTGGGAAATGCTCCAGGCACAGGGAGGGATTGTTGGGGTGTCCTGGAGATGGATTCTGATGATCCCTGCAGCCCCTTCCAACCCAGAATATTCTGTGATCCCATGAATTTCAGGAATGGTGGGACCAAATCTGTGCTATTTTTTGTCCTCTGCATTTTGTACTGAAGAGCCAAACAGAAAAACATTTCAAAAGGATAAAATGAGCTCAGAAGCACACGATGACTCAGTTCCCAGCAAATCCTAAATCCCAGCAATGGACATTCCTCAAAATCAGTGACAAGAGCAAAGTGGGAAGAATATAAAGTAACATTTCTTTTCCTAAAAGCGTGATTCACTTTACCAATGTGCTCGTACATGGTATGATAAATACATTAAATATGAATAATTTATCAGGATGTATTTGGAGCGATGTGCATGCCTGGGAACGTTTTTAAATTCCTGGGATCACCTGAAGCACAACAGGACAAACCCAGCTCATCCATTCCACACCCTGCCAGAATATTGAGACTCACCTTCCTCTCTAAAAACAGAGAAATCAGGAGTGATGACAGGCTGGCTCTGACAATCACTGAGTGCTGGCAGTGGCACACGGAGGGCAGGAATTGCAGATTCTCCTGGGGGAGGGCAGGGGCTGAGCTGAAGGATGAGGAGGAGGGAGTTGGACAAAAGTCACCTGCACAAACCAGGGCAGGGCTGCAGCTGTGGCTGTTTAATCTCCCTTTGTAACTCCATCCTGTGTGCTGGGAGTGATATCCCAGCACT
Source organism: Malurus cyaneus samueli (assembly GCA_009741485.1). Lineage (NCBI taxonomy): Eukaryota > Metazoa > Chordata > Aves > Passeriformes > Maluridae > Malurus > Malurus cyaneus. The sequence goes on from CM019222.1 coordinate 22,792,352, forward strand.
CCACACAACCCACAAAGAATCCTGGACTTGTTAAGGTTGGAAAATATCTCCAGGACCATCAATTCCAGCCTTTAGTTAAAATAAGAGAGTTCTGCCACAACCTCACCCTCACATGGAACCAGTACAAATAACATCCCAGATTTGTTCTGAAAGAGTTGATTTGATTGTATCTGCTGTGGATTTACTTGTGAGGTGGATTCTGGGACCAGGAGCAGAGCACAAATGCTGACACACTTTCCAGGACCAGCACAGAACTCCTGACACACCTTATAGGACCAGAGCACAGCAAAACTGCTGACACACCTTCTGGTGTGGCTCCTGCTGGAGCTGGTGAAACCACCACAGAAATGTTTCCCCAGCTGGCAGCTCCTCTGTAACTCAATGGTTCTCTGGACAAAATCCAATTCCATCCCGTAAACAGCCCTTCTTCTCCTCTTGTTTCAGCACATTAGATTATAAATATCATTGCTCAAAGGTCACCAAGAAAAATCAAAATCCTATTTCTAAGGGTGTTATAAGCAGCATTATTTAAAATAATTAAAAAATTGTGGTTTGGACAGATTTCAGCCCGAAGTTCACAGAGGGAAAAGTCTTCTCCCATTTACAAGATCAAGTACAAAGAGGTCCTCCCATTTGAAAAGAGCAAGATCCATACATTCTTTATATAGCACAAATCAATGCCTCGTGACTGGATAATGGTCCAATAACTTTGTCTCCTGAAGGACTGCTGAGGATCAAACGGATACAATTAAGTGGGAAATAGAAGTACTTACAGGAAGGGTTTCAAATGGATTAAATCATAAACCACCCCTAATGGCTGGTGAGATACTCTGTGCAAACCCAGCGAGGTCACAGCACTTCTCTTCTTGGAAATCTCCTGCAGCCGCTCAGGGAGAGCGGTGATTTAAATTTATGGGAAGATAAAACATCCCACAGTCACCTCAACATTCACACAGCAGAAAAATCAAACTGAGCCACTGCATCTCACAGCAGGAACTCTCAGCATAATCCCAAATCCCCGACTGAGAGGGGTTTCCTGTAAAGATATCCAGAGGAAACTTTCCCAAAATTACCTTTCACCAGCCCTGGCTGTCATCTCTGTGTCCTTGCAAAAACCAGCTTGGGGGATGATGGAAAGGCTTTGTTTTTAAATTAAAAATAAAAATAAATAAAAATAAAAGCACAAAAAAGAACTATGGAAAGGCCCGGTTCTTAAAAAAAAAGTATCAGCTATTTAAAGGGGAACTAATTTTCCATAAATGAATGAGGCATGAGCATTCTTCATTAGATAAAATGTTATTGAACTTTTTCAAAGATGACTGGGGTCTTTTTTTCCCTCTAGTATTAATGAGGGAAAAAATGTGATGAATTTCAGCAATTGTGCACTTTGCATTTATGAAGTAAAATTGCTCAGGTACCAGATTGATCGGACTTCTCTGATCCAATCTGTCTTCATTGTAATGCCAAAAAAAAAAAAATTAAAGGCAGCAAATAAAATTATTAAAGGAGGAACTTCACCTTGTGCAGCATAAATTTTTAAATATTTTAAGATCAGAGTTTGTTCAATTAGCAAAATATTTGGAGGGGACAAGAAAAAGACAAGAAATTTAATTTCCTGTCACAGCACACGACACAGCAGGAAAACAGTGCAAGAACATGAAATGCTGTTGGTCACTTTTAGTTTTTCAGTTTCACACTGACAAAACCTTTCCCCAGCTGTCGAACAGCTGTGACCCCTTCTGTGCCTGCAAGGGAATCTCAATTGTTCTTTTTGTGAATTATTATCTTCCTATGACATCTAAGAGCACCTTCTTTCAATGAAATGCCTAGAATCTCAAATCCAACCCAAATTTTCCCCTTTCAGCTGACTGGGAAACCTCTCAACGAGGTCAGATGGGAGAGAAACACAGCCAGGAGAAAAAAAAAAAAAAAAAAAAAAGGCAACTCGCCACCATCTGTTTGCAGTTGGATTAATAAACAAATCGCTGAAGAACCCTCGTAAATAAAGAAAAAAAGTCTCGATTAGGCTGAGGGCATGCTTTTCAAATTAACCTTGCAAATGGAAGCAGTAATAAAACATTGAGATGCGTGTAAAGCCTCTCTAGTTCCCCAATGCATCAAGAGACGTGTTTAAATTGATTTTAGGATATACATCAGCTCCAGTCAGCATAAGCTGAATAATTCTTTCTTTTCCCAGCAATAGGTGTGAAATGTTCCATCAGAAAATCTGCAAAAAGGCGCTGAATTCCATCCCTAAGCGTGGCTCTGCCAGGAAAATAACCTCGCTCAGGAAGGTCTCTGAGGCATCATGTGAACCTCCCCTGGATCCCACCCAGCTGCACACTCAGAAATGAGTCCTCCCAGGCTCTCAATATTTGGGTGTTTAATGAAATGATTAACAAACACAATCGCTGGAAAACTGGAAATTGAACCTCAGCAAATCTCCCAGCACACCTAAAAATTACTTCTTTCCAATATAAAGCAGTACGAGCCTGGAGTTGCTAAGGCTCGTGATTGGTTTCTCATATATTTCCTTCTGTATTTCTGGTTTCCAGGAGCACTTTTAGCTCAGCAATCACAGAACCATTTGCTCTGCCCATAAAGCAGTTGCCTACCTGTGCTCACCCGCTGGTTCAATTTTCCAGCTCGGAATCACAGAGAATGTTTTCCACTCCAGCCACTCGGAATTGTTGCCTCGTAACTCTGAGAACAGCCCGAAAGTTTTAAAAAAAAAAAAAAAAACAAACCCGAGCTGGACAAATACCTGGAGGTTCGGTCCCACCTCTGACCGGCTGCAGGTGTCCCCTCCAGACTTCCAACCCTGCACTCTTCCAGCCTGAACTCCTCATTCCCCTGTGGGAAAATCCTTTTATGGGAGTGCTTTTGGGAAATCTAATCATGATTTCATCAGTAAATTACCGATTCTGGCTTCGGGTTTCCCGACTTTCTCTGCCCATCTATTTATCAATATCAACCATCACATGTTTCAACGAGAGCTCGCTTGAAGTGCAGACATTCATCCATTCCTTTCCCTTCTGTGGAATAAACTCATTTTCTTTGGAACAATTACTGGAAGGAAAAATCAATGTCTTACGTTCAATCCTTGGGTTTCGAGTGCCCGAAATATCAGAGTGCTCTGCCAGTAATTTCTATTTTCTAACCCAGCAAGTAGAATACGATACCTTAATTTTTTTCATAACTCATGTGTGTTAGAAAAGAAATCAAATCTGCTCCTCTGTGAATTCGTGGCACTCTGGCTCAAAAGCAAATTTGATTGGTTTGGGTGCTTTGAAGCCTACACAATTTCATAGCTTGCTATGACCAAAATCCTAATTACTGTCTACTACAGAATTCCCACTCACACCCCACAAAAATACCAAACTATAATTTTCTTATTAATTCAGGATGACTTTTCCACACAGCAAATGGCCCAGGTCTTACCATTTTAAAACATAAATCTTTTTTAATGTCCCAGGCTAAGCCTGTGACAATTCTTTTATCTAAATCAGATTCCTCTCTGCTCTGTTTGATGCCAACCCCACAGTTCTTTCCATTGGGGGTTATCTCCAGATCCTGGGCCAGCCCCTTAATCATAATGAAATCCAAGTAGGAATAAATAATTATTACCAAAATCCATGGTTTCCAGCCACGGGAATTGCACAAGTCACTCGGGATTTGGGAAGATAGGGACAAATTTGTCCCTCCAGCCCAGGTGAAGCTCCCAGCTAAAATACCAGGAAGCACAATGGTAAAAAAGCACCTGCCAAGAACTTCCAAAGAATCAAAACATAAATTCAGACTGGGCAAAAGATTCCCTCTCCCTTCTAAGAGGAACCAGGGAGAGGGAGGGCTCGCAGGAAGTGTTTTCCCACAAAGGTTTGTTTTCCACAAGAGCAGAGTGACATTTCATTGAAAAGGGGACTTCAGGGTTCAATTTTTATCAAAAAAAAAAAAAAAAAAAAAAAAAAAAAAAAAAGAAAATGTTTGTTTCCATGGAGAGCAAAATCCAGAGCATTGCCAACAACTCCACAGATCCACAGAGATGATATTTGATATTTTGTTTGTGCTGGTACCATGAAGTTTTTTTGTTTCACCTCTCTTAAGATGACCTGAGGTCTTGCATTTGACACCAGTGACAAACAACTTTTCCTTTTCCTGTGGGTAAAATGCATTGGGTTTAAATTAACTTTAAATGAGGAGAACAAATACAGGATTTCTTTTAATTTACTGTGTACTCATGCCATTTCTTGTTTGCTCAGCCATAATACACCACTGGAAGGAAAACCCTTTGTCAATTCCTTGGACACTGTTTTTGTCTTTTAGGCAAAGGCTTTTTCTCTTCCTTCAAACCTCACCTCTGTCCTTTTTTTCTTCCATTGGAACAAATTCCATGTTTGAAAACCGCAGTATCTAATTCTGCCGAGATATTGCTGAGTTATACAAGAAGCGAATGAAGCTTAGCACGACTTAAGGAAATCCTGGTTAAGCTGTTCAAACTGAAACCCAGATTTCCCAGTCAGCAGTGAATTCAGGACCATCTGTGGGAGATAATTACGGAACTGCAGAGTTCTGCTGAGTCACCCCAAGGGCATTTGGGGGCATGTCAGGGGTTAAATATGATTTCATTAAAACCAACAATACTTTCATGATTAAATAGAGCACACTGAGATTTTTATCTATGTTTTTTTCAACAATTATCACATCCTGGTGTTGTCCATGTCTGAATCCCAATGAATGGTAATGGGAAGACCAATAATAGGAAATGTGATCTTGGATTTATCAAACAGAATTCCTTTCATTTGGAATATTATCTTTTTGTTAATCTGTGGGTTATAGCAGGAAAGACAATGAAGTAAATTGGGGTCAAAAGGAGAATGTAGGATCCCAGAAATGAACCAGTCAAACCAGACACACTCTGGGACAACACAGAGAGGGGAAAGGCTTGGGAAATACCATAATTAGGATCTTTTTGGTCTGACTTCATAAAAACCATGGCAGGCACAGGAATTTGTGCCATCCCCATAAACCAAACCTGCTCAGTTTGAGGTTTAATTCATGAATAAATCAGTTTTGTTGCTGTCTGTAAAAATCCTGCAGTGTCCTGAGTGTGAAAGGACTCACAGGGATCATCCCAACCACTAGGCCCACACAGATCCCTGAACAATCCCACCCAATTTTTTTTTTTAGTAGAAATTCAGGTAAAAATTCAAGAAAACTCACTGAGACACAGACTGTTGTCACAGTAATGGCAACAGTTTATCTGTCATCATTAAAACACTGACAAAAACCCGGCTAAAAGCGCTCAGTGAGTATTCCCAGCTGAGGATTTACAGGGAAAATAATCTGTTCCCAGAGCCCAGAGATGCCAGCAGAGCCATGAGACACGAGCACATGTCCTCAATGGACCCAAACAGTGAATGATGGCTCCTCTTTCTGGTTTTGTTTTTTTTTTTCAGAGAAGCCATTAGCTGGCAGAACTGGAGTGTGAAAGAAATACATATTTTTCTCATTTTGCAGCAAGAGTTGCTGAAATCATTAATAGTCTCATTACCTGCATATTTATATTTATTAAATCCGTTCCTAGCGTGGCACTGACATCATTCTCCCCCTCACACTCACACTCTTTATCTCATCCATCTCCCAAGTAGAATTTCCAAAAGTGGCACATCCTTCCTGCCTTATCTTCCCTTTCAGACGGTCGTGATAAAGCCTTAAAAATAACTTGAAACGTCTTCTAAAATTCAAATGAAAGCGAGAGATACATCTCATTACCCAGGATTGCTATTGACAAAAATATCCCGCTATCACAGGGCTGCTATCTCCCATCTCCACAGCCTGATCCTGAGCCACCAAAGGGAAAAAAAAAAAAAGGTGAATAAAATTGGAAATATCAGACTCCTACTCGTGAAATCAGAGTTCCCAACAGTTCTGATAACGGTCCCTTCAGAGATCCATTGTAGACAGAAATTCAGAAGGCTCCAAATCTCTGAATTTTAAATACATTTAACAGTTTGCATTATTTAGTGATTCCCCTTCGCCATGGAAGTTGTTAAATTACAAATACTGCAGTTAAACTCTAAAAGTCACCTAGATGCTTAAAATCAGCAGCTTTTCCCCAGGATTTTGAGAGGTGATTTGGGGTTTTTCTGTTGCACCAAAAAGCAGAAGCCTTAAGAGACTTTTGAAAGAGAATGACCCCACAACCCATCCCTCCAAATCTGCATCCCAGTCAAAAAGGATTCCATTGCATCCCAATTCTGCATCCCAAGCAGCCAAAGGATTCCTGCTGAACCTCTACATCCCATCCGGCCACTAATTAGGAATTTTGAATCGGTTTGAAATCAGCCAAATATTCAAGGTGGTGTTATGATTTTTGGAAATCATGTAAATTAATGTGAAGTTAAGATTGAGTGGGTACAACTTATCTCAGAGCAAGTAAAGCGTATTAATTGATACCAAGATAAAGGGAAAAACATATTTTGTTATAGGGAGAAAGGAAGAAAAAACCCTTTTCTTGATTGAAATCAATTTTTACCCAAGCCAGGAACATGAACATGGAGAATCTTTCCTTCTCCCTGAAATATGAAAGCCAAGCACCCCTCCATGCACAGTACGAGTGAGATGCATCAAAAAAGAAAGCATTAACATAATTAAAAGTGAGCATCCTTCCCATTTGTGTTTATTAAGGCAAAATGCAATTTCCAGAGCCAGGATGGATGCTGTCTCTGCTCAGAGACGAGCCCAGCATCGCAAAGAGCCGGGCTCCAAACCAGCCCTGCAGATTTATGGGCCCATTTGTAAACATTTTGTTCAGATCATTTTCAGTCATCGCTTTCTGAGGTGCTTAAACGCGGTTTAATTAAATTCCTTGGCCTTACAAACGATCACCAGTTTGGAATCTGCTCGGCAGCCAAGTGTTCAGGGTGTCATTATCATTTTTGGGATTTGTGAAATGTAAATTAATGAGAAGTTAAGATTGAGGAGCTATAACTTATCTCAGAGAAAGTGAAGTGCATTAATTTTTACCAAGATGAAGGAAATTATATATTTTGTTACCATTTGGGGACATTTCCAATCCTACAGCTGCTCAAACAACCAGAACTAGTTTAATTGTTGGACATTTCGGTGGTCGATGCCCAGTCCACAAGGATGAAAATTGGATCATGGAATTCATAAAATCTCAGAAAAGTTTGGGTTGGAAGGACCTTAAAGATCATCCAGTTCCAAACCCTGCCATGGGGACACTCCACTGTCCCAGGCTGCTCCAGCCCCAATGTCCAGCCTGGCCTTGGGCACTCAGGGATCCAGGTGAATTTGGGATTCCATCCCAACCTCACCACCTCCCAGGGAACAATTCCTTCCCAAACCACTAAATCTTTCTCTTTTACTTGAAAACCACAACCCCTCTTTTCCAGTCACTCTCTGCCTAGTTCAAAAGCCTCTCTCCCTCTGTCCATGCAGGAACAGCTCCCAAGCAAAGGTGAAATAAAATCTTTTTTTTTTTTTCCTGGCTATTTGCAGCAATTCAGCAGTTTCCCTGTGCTCCCAGCCATCTGCCTGCACGTCACCTCTCCAGGTTTTGGGTGGATAACAAGGCAAGTCCTTGCAAAGCACAACATCTGCCCCCAAGGTCTCCTCAGAACAACAGGATTAAACACCTTCAGCTCCTGCCTCTCGAGCCTGACTCCTTTTCTCACTGAACTCGTTACCACGGCAGAGATATGTTAATTTTAAGCATAATTCTTTGGATAATAAAACTTCCAGGATTGGGGTGGTATTTATTTCCAACAGTGGATTGATTTGAAGCTGCTCTGCAAATGTGCTCAAATACCTTAAAGGCTCAATGAGCCCTGAGCTCGGATGTTCAGGGGCACAGGGGACAAGGTTAAGGACCAGAGAAAATTCAAAAGGAGGAGGATGTTAAACTCAGAGCTGGGAAGCCAGAGTAGCCCCAGAAGGAGAAAATTACCATGGAATCAAAGGATATAAACACTGGATCAACCTTTCCTTTCCAGAGAAGTCAGCAGAGATAGGGGGTGATGAGATAAGGAGTTCTGTCCCAGGCTTGAGAGCAAGGGGAGAGATCAGCAGAGGAGGAGATAAGGGTAAAGACTGAAGAAAAATGAATAGTAAAAGGAAACTATGGCTTTAACCACACAGGAAATCACAAAATAGAACTCTGCTTTAATCACCTCAGCATCACAAACTAAATCCGTGGAGTTTTTAAAAGAAAAAATTGTTTAAAAAGAACATTCATCAGACTTCCCAGTCTTTCTAAATGACTGTGCATGAATTCTCACAGAACAGACACTTTGTCACTCCCTAAAGGATCCCATCCCTGATGTTCTTCAGGACAATAATTTCCACTAATTTTTATGGATCATGAGCATATGGGTCAGTATTTCCAGCAATAGAATTCCAAACGAGCTGTCCTGAGATGTCCTCTGATGGCAGCTCAGGTGTTTCCTGCATTTCCAGGTATTTCTTTTCTTTTTTTTTTTTGTCACAGCTGTCCAGGGGGATGTGGCACACATAGAATCTGCTGGGCAGGCAAATTTGGGGATTTTCTCTATGTGCCCATAAATATTCTGAATTTCATCATTTAAAGTTTCATATTGAACTTGTCTTCATTACAGACACACATTATTAACAGGTCAGCATCCTTCTCCACCAAATAAATTCCAGTTGCCTAATTTCATTAATTTAAGAGAACTGAAAGTTTATTCACCATCTATGAAACACTGAATTGCTGTTAAGACCTTGATGATGAAATACTAATAATATTCATTTTAGTTGTAGATCTGACAGTAAATAATGAAAGATTTTGCACTATCCACCAAAAATCAAAGGAAAATAAGAAAAAAAATATATAAAAGTAATACTGAGACAGCTCTTTAAGCTGCAATTCAACTTGAGAAAGTCTGATGAGATCCATTCCGACCTGGAATGTCATGCAGACAATCAGGCACAGCAAAGGGAGAGCCAGCACCGGGTCAGTGGGCACTGACAGGAAAATAGATGTGGGAGTTGTCAGCAAAAATGTGACACTAAAATCTGTGAGCATCAACAGCAGTGCCCTAAAGAAGGAATAAATACAGGAGAGAAGAGCGAGCAAAGTGATATCTCTGTGACTATGAGCAGTTTGGGACAGTCTGGAAACAAAAGGACAAATATCAGACTGTCAGAATGAGAACCTGAAGGATGCCTTAATAAAAATTGAAAATTTAAAAAAAAAAAAAAAAAAGCATCAATCTCAGTGCTCACAGCAGTGAATGGACTGGAAAGAAGCACAAGATCCAATTCACAGATGTGGCAATATTGAAGCGGGAGCAGCCTGGAACTTACAGACAATATTTGGAAAGACTTGTCATATATTGGAACAAAATAAAATTCATCTCCAACTGTGACAAACACTTCGAGATGTTTTTTCTTTTCATGGCTGTGTAGCTCTTTGAAAATTCCCCCAGCAGCTCTGTGAGAGAGGTTTTGTGCAGCCTTGGGCTCGAAGGAAAGAGAAATGATGTTTCATTATTCACTGAGAGACACACTGAAGAGCCACAGGATCTGGGCTTGCTGTGACACTGCCAGGCTGCTCTCGATAAAAATGGAGAAAGTCTGGACTAAACCTCCTTCACTCACTGGGTTTTCCAGGGAAAATCCAGCACTCCTGGAGGAAGGTGAGCACCCCAGGCTGGGCCCAAAGGTCTGCAGGTGATCTGAGCCAGAAAAAATCAGATTTTTAACTAAAGAAGGAATTACTTTTTAGCACTGAGCCTGAGGATTTCTTCCTCATCACCAGCAATTCAAATGATATCTTTTATAAAAGAAACTTTGTACCAAGTTTTCCTATAAAACCAACTTGTACTTTACCATTTTAGGAGGACAGCAAATAGGGTGAGTAAAGTTAGAATATCCTCAATTTTCCAGCTGAATTCCAGCCTGTTCTGGAGTGATTCAAAGCCCAGCCTATGATTTCTAGCAGATTCCTGGTTGAGCAGATATTATTGGCTTTGAAACTCTGCAAAAACTGCCACAAGGTCAGAGGAGGCTAAAAGCTGCCAGCAAGAGGCTCAGGGAAATGAGGGTAAATACATCAAATGAGCTGTTTAACACAGGCACCACGTGAGCCACAGGTGCCACCCCTCCTCTGCACACAAAGCTCATCCTACACAGGAAAATACCTATTTGAGACTTGAGGGCAGGAAATTTTGTTTAGACAGGGAAAAGAGGAAAAACAATTGGGAAAAGGAGTTGGGAGTAATTTCAGTGAATTCTGCAACGTGCAGAGCACCCTCGACTCCAACACCCTCAACTCAGGAATCCCAGGACTTCTGTCCATGGAATAAACACAGTGAAAACCCCAAAAAATTTACCAGGATATCAATCACCCCCACTGCCAGGCCACACTCTCTGCTGAGGCTTTGCTAAATCAAATCTCTCCTGGTCACGGGTCTGCAATAATTCCCAAAAAAACTTCTCTATCTCTTGATCTATTCCAGATTTGAGCTGCAAACCCCAGAAGTACCCATGGAAATCTCTAAATCCACAGCTGAAGGCTGAAGTCAAAGCCACAGTGGGGCCATCCCAGTTTGGCCCAGAGTTCAGATCTCACCCTCACTCTGCTCTGCCCTTTGCTCTTTCTCCTCTCAAACCATCATTTTATTGAGAAATCCCTCACAGATGTGATGCTATCATGAACAGTTCTAAAAATGCTGCTGATTTAATATAATTCCTGTAATATTTGAGCTCTTTAGAGAAGAAACTTCTGAAAGAGTCATTAAGGTTTGGGAGAAAAGCCTCCAAGATCATCAAGCCCAACCTCTGACCATCATTCCCACTGAACCACATCACAAAGGTCGCATCTGCTCAGTTCTCTGAACACTTACTCAGACTAAAAAGAAAAAGTTATCTTCAGGCAAAGCTGCCTTGTGAATTTTTTCCCATTACTTTGAGGAGTGTTGTTGACCCCACTATAAAGCACATCTCACAAATCTTGTGTATTATTCTCTCCCATCAACAGGTCCTTTACAGCAGCACATATTGTGGAGAAAAGGGAGGATGAAGAGCATCCTTCTCCTCCAGGGGCACAAAAATCCTTCCAAGGTCAGGGTGAAGAGTCACACCCAAGCACAACGAAGGATGCAGAGAAAACTCAGAGTCCCATTTTACTCTGACGAGTCCAAACTACACAAACAGAAAAATCCAGACAGAGAATAATTTCTGTTGGCAAAACTCTCGTGTTTATTCCATTGTTAATACATAAGGAGGGATTTATTTGCTAGATTCGAATTTGATTTCGGAGCATTCAAAGCAAAGCACGCTGAATAATTTAAACTTTAATGTATTTCCCTGAATGGAACACGGTCTCATGAGAGGGGAGCAAAGGAATCAGTTTACATTGCACAAATGGACAGTGGTAAAGAAAGATCTCCCTAAACACAGCACGTCAATACAATTTACAGTCTCTGCCTTTATAGGAGCCACTATAAATCTGCTTTTCATATTTTGGCTAATGTAAAACTCTTGTAGCTGAGCCATAATGGTATTCAATTCTTATGCCTGAATAATTTGAATGGTTGGAAGGAAACAAGGAGCGTCTAACATATGGATGGGGAAAGGGAAGACGAGTTCAAACAGCAAATCAAAACTAGGAAAGAATGCTAAAGCAGTTCTCTGACACCTTGAAATTCTGAATTTAGGCCCAAAGTTCTTCAAATCTAATCAATAACATCATCATGGAGGCTAAAATGCTTTAATTATTGGTGAGGGTGATGTTTAATGAGAAATCTTCTCCTCAGGTCCTCACCGTGTGCAAACTGAAGTCACAAATTACCCAGACAACGGCCTGCCAGTCTGAAATGGCAGAAATTTTGGCTTCTGGAGTCTTTGTGCAAAACCAGAGGTGCAGCAGGGCAGGAGATGAATTTTACATGTCAGGACTGTAAATAAAACTCAGCCAAAGAGAAGAAAACCCTTTGCCCTGATTAGCAAGTCTGAAGTTTGGCAAAGCTGACACTGTGGGAGAGGGAGTCAGAAGCATCACTGAGTCCCTGCTGGAAGTTTGAGGGCTCTGAGGCTGAATTTCCCAAATTCCCCACTGCAGGAATGGGGCACATCCAACCTTCCCAACGTGTCCCACGATCCCTCTCACCCGGAGGAGCTCGGTTTGATCCAGGAATTAAAGCCCCCAGACATTTCATTATTTCAAATAAAATAATTGGTGTGAAATGCAAATTCGTTCATTTATGGCTTTTGTGGAAGCCAAAGTGCAGCCAAGTGTTTGGACAAGGAGCCAAGGGACAGCAGCAGCTC